>CANXYC011828284.1:0-11453 GCA_948193065.1 Aleurites moluccanus
CTTTGGATCAGTAAGGAACAAGAGAAAGCTATGATATGATAATAGTAAATGTTTGATGGATGCTTAAATGGATTTATAGTAATGATTATTGTATGATATTATATGATATTGTAATTAATATATGAGCATGAGATTCAAGATTTGTGAGTTCTACGGATTTATGGTGGCCTTATGCCTACCCTTGACCTAGGACCGTCGCACCACTGGAGTTAGGGTGTGACAGAGGTGGTATCAGAGCTCTAGGTTTATAATCCTTAACATAGAAGATAGATAGAGATGCATGAGCACTAGTATAAGTATTGATTAAGAAAACTACGGAGCATAGGATCATGTCTTGTCCAATTGTGTCTTCCTTTGATATATATATATATATATATATATATATACGTTAAGTGTGCGTAGTGAGTCTGATAATGTTTGTTCTTTTTATCAGTATCGAGATGCCTCCGCGTCGTGGCAGAGGACGAGGTCGAGGCCGTCCTAGACGGGATTTACCTTCTGAAGAAGGTTCAGTAGGTGGGGATAGAGGAAATGAGGTCCCTTCGGTGCCGCCAGTGGATGTGGCTCATATGGCACAGCAGTTAGATAAATTGCAGAGAAACTATGAGGTATTAGCTGAGTTTATTACTCAGCAGAGGCAACAACAGGCTCCTCCAGTTTAGGTAGTTCCAGATATTCCAGTTCCTCCACCCCCGCCCGCAGTGGTACCTCAGGTTGAGGAGGTTTCGTTTGAGAAATTTCTGAAACTCAAGCCTTCAGAGTACCAATGTGAGGTAGATCCTATAGATTTTCTGGAAGAGATAAAAGAGAAAATCCAGATTTCGAGGATTCCTGATAGGAGGGCAATTGAGTTTGCGGGATACTTGATGAAGGCTGAAGCAAAAGACTGGTTCAAGAGAAGCATTTCTGGTATGCTTCGAGATAATGAAGAGTTATTATGGGAGAGATTCAGAGAATTGGTCCTTAATGAGTTTCTTCCAGAGAGTGTGAGGGATGCTAAATCCATGGAGTTTGAAAGGTTGGTTCAAACTCCGGGTATGACTGTATCAGAGTATGCAAAGAAATTTAGTCAGTTGAGTAAATTTGTTCCAGCCCTTGTGCCTTCAGAAGCGGCACGGATTCAGCGGTTCCGTAGGGGATTAGTTGCTCCATTGTTTAAAGTTTTGGCTGCTCTTGAATTTGATTCTTATTCCAAGTTGGTGGATAAAACAAGAGTAATTGAGAATAGGGAAATGGAAGCCAGATCAGAAAGGGAAGAAAAGAAGAAGGCTAAAGTTGGAAGTTCTTCTAGGCAAGACAGTGGAGTAAAGAGTATGAATATTTTGCCTCAATCAGTTGCTCGAGGGGGATATAGAGGACCATCAAGAAGATCCCAGCAGAGACCGAATCCCTCTAGATTTGTTCCTTAAGTGAACCATAGTGCAGCCAATTCCGCACCACCTAGGACTAACCCTTCTTGTCCTACATGTGGTAAGCTTCATAGAGGACCTTGCTTCTTTGGGTCAGGCGCATGCTATGCGTGTAGACAACATGGTCATCTCCTTAAGGATTGTTCACAGCCTTCTTTTAGAGTTAGACATCAGGCTTCTCAGGCTACAGTTCATATGAGCAGAGAGAGGAGCATTGGTCATCAGTCAGGAGGAGGTAGAGATAATTTGGGCAGAACTGTTGAGGCTGGCAGAGGATCAGGTCAGCATGAGTCTCAGGCTTCTGGATCAACTTCTATAGGTAGAGGCAGAGGGAGAGTTTTTGCCTCGGCACAGCATGAAGCCCAAGCATCCGATACAGTGGTTACAGGTATTCTTCCGATTCAAGCTTTAAATGCTAGAGTATTGTTTGATTCGGGAGCTACGCATTCATTTGTATCATCTTGCTTTGCTAAGAAGTTGCATGTGCCTTGTGTTTTGCTTGAGAATGTATTGGTTGTGTCTACTCCTTTGGAGGAAGAGATTGAGGTTCAGAATTCCTATCCATCCTGTGCGGTTAGCATAGGTGACAAGAACTTGGATGCGGATTTGATTGAATTACCAGTGTTAGAGTTTGATGTAATTTTAGGCATGGATTGGTTGCCCAGGCACTATGCCATTATAGATTGTAATGGGAAGAATCTTATCTTTAAGTCACTTTCGGGTGAGGAATTTGAATTCCAAGGGGAGCGAAGCGAAACGCCATACAATGTAATATCTGCCATTGAGACAAGGAGATTGTTGAGAAAGGGTTGACAATAATATTTGGCATATGTCCGAGATACTAGTAAGGAAGTAAAATATTTGGAACAGATTCCAATAGTCAATGAATTTCCGGACGTATTTTCTGAAAAATTATATGGTTTGCCACCGGATAGAAAGATAGAATTCGGTATAGCATTCATTTATATAAAGTACATTCATATATAGTCAATGAATTTCCGGACGTATTTTCTGAAAAATTATATGGTTTACCACCGGATAGAGAGATAGAATTCGGTATAACATTCATTTATATAAAGTACATTCATATATATATATATATATATATATATATAACAATAAGTGATAGAACATTATGTCGAGGCAGGCACAAGGCATTATCAAGAAACTTCTCTTTCAACTAGAGATCTGGGTTTCCAACTTTCCATTACACAATGACAACTTTAAAAATTCACTTCCGTAGGGATTCTTAGAATGACGAAAATTTGCTAAGAGCCTAAAACAGGAGAGGCTATCCTGTGCATCCTATAATTCAAGATAAATGAAAAATGTACTACAACTACTGCAAGATATTTCTTTTTAATCTGGATTGTCACTCCATGACTTCCAAAGTATTCCAAATGCCCTTAAGCAACCATCTAACTAGATGAATTCAGCCTCTTCCTTGTATCTCGAGCACTCGTCCAATCTGGCAATCAACCAATTCAACATGCAACAAGAACATGAAGCCAGATTTGTTGCAGCAATGCCCAGCCATCAATATAGAGCTACATCATTAGCTTCCGACCATTCAACCATCTAGTCAACTAAGTAGAGGATAAGCTTTGCCCTAGTTCTCATGCCCAAATCACAGAGCAATACATCATGAGGCATAACAGCTTATGCTTTTTTACTTATTTGGCACAAGAATACACACAACAAATAGGAGGTTCTGACTTGTACTGCCTTTGCCTGACTATGTAAAAGGACAACCAGATGGTGAATGTATGAATAAATATTTCATAAGAGGTGAATTTAATTTGTCTCATTGATTTATGACTGATGCAACATTGGTTCTAGTCTGAAATTTTTCCTTCCACACTTTCCAAGCAATCCTGACTTCATCCAATTCTGCATCTGGAATGCTTGTGTGCTCATGCAATTTTTCAACCCATTCCATCCAAGGAAAGCCGCTAGGGTCCAGGAATTTTGACACCTGAGGCAGCATTATATTAGCATAGAACTCATTTACTACCTTGAGAATTTCTTCTGATTCAACAATTGTCAGCATCTCAGGTCGTGATCCTATGTCTGGTCTTTTTCTCAACAAAAAACTGTTGCCCCTTAAAATCAAAACTTCAGGCGGAGCAAGTGGTAGGACAATCCTTGAAAACTTCACTAATGACAATGTTAAAATATCTCTGGGAAGTAATTTGCGCTTTACAGCTACAGCAGTTCCAACCATTTTGCGGATCTGGCAAAGCATATAATTATGTCATAAAATTAGTGAAACAACATCAATATAGATGTAAATATTTCAAGCATATCTAATCAACCATCAACCATTCTGAATTCAATAATTACAATCAAACCGACACATATAAACAGAGGACTTTACTTTAGTCCTGAATCACATTGTTCATTCTTATAGAAATAAGTGTAGGTAACAGTTCTTACTTTCTTTCTTAGGGAATGAATATAGATAAGGAATGGGCATCTCTATAACATACACCACTATAACCAGTTGAGGGGAGTTTAAGATCAACAAATAATGTAAGCATATCAATCCCAAAAAATGTAGTAGATTTAACATTTATAAGTATCAGAAGTGCATACTGAAATCATTTCAAGTAATACATAAAAGAGGATACTAAAATGTGATATAAAGGCCATTTTTCTGTTTTATATGGTTTACAATAAGAATTCCAGTTAATTAAAAAAAAAATAAGTATGTACTGATGAATATGTATTACTGAAGCTCTAAAGCATCAGTTAGCACGATCAAGTTGTCTGCACAAAAGCAGGGACTGCTTACATGCAATGGCCTTGTGGGGCCTGCACCATTACTAAGAAAACTGAGACCCCACAGATGGAAATACAATTTCCCGTTAAGGAGTGATTTATGTGGAAGAATATGTATATCATATGAAGATCCTTCCCACCTAGAAACTCCTTTTGAGTGATGCTTTTCAAAATAACCCCATGTATGACATATCACTCAGAATCAAGAAGGGTGCATAACTTTTGTACACTAATGACTGTTGCTATAAAAAATAAAAAATGTAGGACACAAACCCCAAAATGAATATATATCCAAGACATGTTTCAATGGAAAAGGATTAAATAGGCTTACCTGATGCAACATGAAAGATTCTCCCCATATAG
The DNA here is from genome assembly GCA_948193065.1 of Aleurites moluccanus. NCBI lineage: Eukaryota > Viridiplantae > Streptophyta > Magnoliopsida > Malpighiales > Euphorbiaceae > Aleurites > Aleurites moluccanus. Next base: position 4,554 of record CANXYC011828284.1, read on the forward strand.
AGATTTCAACAAAATCAAATCCCCTTGATTGCTCCAGCCTTCCACAAGAACAACGAAAAATCTTTCTGAAATGGGATGCACCTATTCTATCTGTCTCGTCAGGTTCATACAGCCATCTGGCTTGGATACCTGCATTGGATCCTTTATCCTTCAGAAGATCCCCATTCTCATAATAAAAGCTCGATTCAACAGAATTTAGAGTTGATTCCATGTGATCCAAGGAAACCACTTCATCAATCCCATAATTTCCATCTTCATCACATTGCTCAGATTCAGAGACTGTTCCCTCACCAGATGATCTTGCTTTCTTAGATGCAAAACCTGTTTTAGCAGGAAATCGTTTCCTATACTTGGACCTTATTGTGTAATTATGAAAGGGATGTTCCCCCTGCAATGAAAATTAACAACTATAAGATCAACAACTTACAAGCATAATTTACACAATGACTATCTATTATCCATTACGGCGATACTTGAAGCCCCACAACAAGCAGGCATAACTATGGCGCAGATAGATTATAGAAGCACCCTTTTGATGGGGCTCCAAAAAGAGGATCTCCAAAAAAGTAATTTCACTCCAATGATTATTAACATATTTTCTCCCGAGCATGATCATCAGATGGGAGAATCAGACAAAATATAAATTCAAATTAAAAAATTCATTCAAAACTATTTCTTTATCAAAATGCAACTCAATTAAATAAGAGAAATAATCAATTAAAAAGACTAAAATAACTAGAGAACCAAAAAAATCAAGAACACTACAAGGAGAAGAAATGAAAAACAAATAAAACGACCCCACACCTCGAAGACTTTTAATATATCATTGAAGTCTGATATGTGGTAATCAATTTCAGCTGTGGTAAAGTGACTTTTGATCCCAATAATTTCAGCAGGAAGGAGGTAGGAATATTTGCGTAAGGCACATTCTCTTCTAGGATCAAAGCTCCTAAACATTTGACAAAGATCACAAGCAAAGAAAACATTAAAAAACATGAGAAATTCAAACAGATCAGTGAACAAGCTTCCACACCATAATACTGCTTCAAGATAATCTTATTTCAGAAAAGGATATATAGTGAGGGAGGTACTCGAAGCAATACTATTGCCACAGCTCACTTATTTAGCATATTTGCATAGTAGTAGGTACGTGAAATTTTAAAACCTTAGCGTGTATGATTCAAACAGAAAACTAGTGTTATAAAGTTATTTTTATTTCCACCAGAGTGAAGTGTCATTCTGAACTATATTATAATTTATTTTACTTGGTGTCTTATTTTTCTTAGCAACTTCATGAATCATATTACAATAGACTTTGTGATGGACTAAACGGAATACAAATAAAGGGCATTAGATTTCTTAGTAACAAACGATGGCTTTATTTCCATACTCAGGTTACCAATGCTTTGCTTTGATTTAAAAAGGGCATAAAAAACAGAACTTAACATTGCAAGATTTGGCAAGGTCATACTCGGATAAACAAATAAAAAAAAAAAGGATCTACATAGCGAAGAAAATTCAGAGAATGGAGGGAAAAAGGTAAGAATCTGACTTCTGAGAGGGCAAAATGCTGAAAACTCTGATAGTACGAGGAAGAAATGAATTAACATGTTGTGCAAGAGCAAGGCCATTAGAATCTTCCTTCCATGCATTTTCAGGTATCTCCATCTTCATTGTTATCATTGTGGCCAACGAATGAACCTAATACAATTCAAACCAAATATGAAAATAATTACTAGCCATACATACATATATATATATATATATATTCAGCGATTTTGAACTCATATTATAAAAAAAAATAAAAAAAAGATATAGAACTCACTCCTTTATCAGTTCGGCTACTTTTAGCCCACGCAATTTTGTGCAAAAATCCATAATTACTATCAAGAATACCACCAGCCTTATATATGGCGTGTTCCAATTCTTCTTCAATAGCTACATTTCAGTGTTGCAACCAATATTTTTACCAAAAAAAAAAAAGAACATTAAATTCAACTATCTATTGTCAATATCCATTAAACGAATAGCTTACTTGATAATGAATGCTCGTCATGCTGCTTTTGGAGACCTGAAAAAGACAAAAAGATTATAGAAAGAAAAAAAGAAAGAAATTGTAGCATACTATATAATGTGAAATTGAAAGTAAAATTAGACCTCTGTAATGGGTACCCACATACCCGACCCGCAAAACCACCTTTTTCTTTCGAAAGGGTTCCCATTTCTGGGTGAAGCTATGGGCATCAGAAGAAGAAGCAGAGCATAAGAGGGTCAGTCTAAAGGGTAGCGTTGGTATTAGTAAAAATTTGAAGGAGGGTTTTATTATTGGGTTTCTGAAGATAAATGGAGATAGCGGCAATCGCAGACATGACATTGCCATCTTGACAACATTCAGTACCAGACAGAGAGAGACATAGAGGCAGTCGCTTCAACAAAACGCATCGTTTTTAATGGATTATTATTATTCCATTACACAAAAATTTTCCTGTCCTGTCTTTTTTATAATACAATATAATATATAATTATGTCATTTCGTATAATTTTCGTCGTACAGAATAAAAAAACTGAAATGCCCCTATAAATTTAAATTGAATTTGCATTAATACCCTTCCTTTAAAAAGGACTTCGCAAGTCTTACAGATGACTCAAAACCACTTTATACGAATCAACAATGCATTCCAAAAAATAATAAGAATCCCCAAGTTCCTGCACTTTATCAATAAATATTAATAACTATAAGAATCCACATAAACCATCAATCACAGCCAAAAAACAAAGAAAAAAAACGAAACAATATGTGAACGAGTATACTAACATATGAGTCCTTGTGTGGTAAACATTTGAGGCCACTCATCAGTAGCTTAAGAATTGGAATTGCCTCATCTGGGAAAGAACAACAAACTGATGCTATTGATGATATTAACTGCCTTGCAAATAAAGATGATGAAGAATCTGAAAAGGGTATCCGTAGAATTGAAAATTTTAAAAAGGGTCTCAAGAATTTAAAAACTTCCACTATTCCCAACCGCCTACTATTTGTCGTAAACAATAAAATTTATTGTACCAATTCCGATTGGACCTCATTTCTACACAATAAAATCTGCAATTCAAAAATCTTCCTAGCATCAGCGCTCAAATTCTTAAAAAATTCACCTAATGTATTTCCATATAGAAATCACATACTAACCTTAACAAACAGGTGATTCTCAAGTGACCCAAACTGCCATGAACCATGGTTCCTTTCAAACCCGCTATGAGTGAGAAATACAAATCCTCTAACAAATAAACCAACGAATTTCGAGTATGCACCTTTAAGTGCGGACTGGAGCTCTAGAAACCCACGAGAGAGGTCCAATTGAAGAAAAACGTGAAATGAAATTGAAGAAAAACTTGGCCGCCAAACAGTGAAATCGGAATTGAATTTTGGGTGATTAATGAAGAAGAAGAAAGAATTGGCCTATATGAACATGCATAAACAAATAGAAATGAGCAAAGAAAGAAAGCGTTTAGAGAGAGAGAGAGAAGAAAGAAGTATTTGAACGGATATGATGGATCTTGAGAGGCACTTTTGGGGGTGAAGATGTTTTTATTTTATTTTATTTTTTGTTATTATTATTTTAATAAAAAGCTTTCAAAAAAAAAAAAAAAACGGGAGAAAGGCGATGTATAACGTGAAATATCAAGAAGAAGAAGAAGCAGCGTGGCAAATTGGTAATAATCCATTAGATTCAAAATACACTAAAAAAAGGTATTTTCGTCTTTAAATTATTTTTATTGTCTAATTTAGCATTCATTGATGAAAAATATGAGAAAAATTAAATGCAAAAGTTTAGTAGTATAATAGAATATTCGTTAAAGGGAAATTAATATATTTTTTAAAAAATAAAGAGAAATTATGTTATGAATGAAGAAAGAATCAATGAAGAAGAAGAAGAAGAAGAAGAAAAATTAAGAAGGAAAAATAGAGTATAAAGACAAAAAGAATAAGAAGAGGAAGAAGAAAAAGAGATCGAGAAATAGAGAAGAGAGGAGAGAAATTGAGATTTGTATTATTGATTATCTGAATGATTTCCTATTATGTTACAATTGTTTTTATACTCAACTTATTGTATCTAATTGACTAATTAATTCAGCCTTATTCATAACAATACCCTCCCCATGAAAATCTTCCTTGTCTTCAAGGAAGAGGTTAAGAAATTGAAATCTTAAGAAAGGATCGATTAATCCATTACATCAAGGCTTGAACTACACCAAACAATCTTTTACACTCTGTTCCAAGTTCCACATGTATCACCTTAAACATGGATGCAACAACTGATTTTGCATTCTTAGCAGCAAGTTGGTTCAGGCATAGGCTAAGAATTGTGTAAAGAACCTACTGAGATGGGAATTATGAGGAGCCAAATATTCAATACAAAAGCCCATATAGGGCAAAATAAGGAATCCCTTTGCATGAAAAATCACAGGAAGCCTAACAATTGTCATTAAAATATATGCAAGATCGATTAAACATGACCTCAATGAGACTAAAATTCAGTGCTCTAAAATATTTTTCTCGTTCAGCTCTTTGACTAGGTTGCATTTTTGTTCTCAAGAATATAGTCAATGTAATCATAGCCATGATGGTTATCGGGGTAGTCTTGAATAAGTTTAACAAAATTGATGCAAGGAAAATGAACTCCATCAAACAATCAGTTACACATTCAGGTTTGCTTGGATTTTTAAGTGTAAACCTCTGCTGATAGAAAACTAATTTGTTGCCTCTGTCTATGCCAAATTTCAAATTCTTCTTCTTTTAACATATCAAAATCATACTTGTCAATCATCAATTCAACATTTCCATAGTTAAAAATCAAGAATATAGAACTCCCACCCAAAATATTTCCATCACTTACAACTGTTTCTCCAATTTCAGTTTGTATATTCTTATGAAAAAATAAACAAACTATGGATTTAAAGCCAAAAAAATTGTAATTACCAACCTGAAACCTCAATTCCTTGACAAAATCCAAGTTTGGTTCCTCGGTACCTTGATTTTTGTTAGCCACTGCCTCTTTGTGATTGAATATGAGTTCAAGTTCTTGCTCATTTTTCATCCCTGAATTTCCTTCTATTGATTCTTGTAGATTACTCTCAATAACAAGCGTTTCACCAGAAACCCGTTTTGGACTGATTTTTTGTTTCAATTCTTGCTCCCATTCCATCTCTTTTTCCATATGCTGTGTTTTTCCATCCTCTTCTTCCCATTCTCTTGGCGGGTCCTCTTCTGCTGATTCTTTTGGTGGGTCTTCTTCGATTGATACCTTTGGTGGGTCTTCTTCGATTGATTCTTTTGGTGGGTCTTCTTCTTCTGATACTTTTGCTAAATCCATCAATTAAGACAATTGTTTTAGGTCCTCTATAATTTCCAGCTCTAATGCCTTATAAGAAGCTTGATTCTTTAATTGAAATTCTTTGTGTGAATTCTGAATGGCCGTTCTTGAAGAGCTAAACCCCGCTCTTCCTTCCTTCAGCTCTAACCCCCTCAGCTTTGCATTTGTCAGCATTTGATTCAACAATTTAGAGTTTTTGAAATTCTGCAATCAGACCTGTTTTTGAGATATTTGAGATTCCTTTTACAAAATCTGAAATTGAACTTTTACCTCGATCAATTCGTGTGATGCCATTGCAATTAAAAGAAAGAACAAGAATAGAGAAAGGAAATAAGAATAGGACCGAAAAGTAGAGAAGAATAAGAGAGAGAAAAGAATTACAGAAAAGAGCAGGAAAGAAATATAAAATAAAGAGGAACTGAAGAACAAAGGAATTTAAGAAGAAGTTATGGTCGAGGATCGACCGCTCTGATACCACTATTATGAATGAAGAAAGAATCAAGGAAGAAGAAGAAGAATTAAGAAGGAGAAATAGAGTATAAAGACAAGAAGAATAAGAAGAGGAAGTGATTGAGAAATAGAGAAGAGAAAAGAGAGAAGAGAGAAGAGAGAAATTGAGATTTGTATTATTGATTATCTGAATGATTTCCTATTCTGTTACAATTGTTTTTATACTCAGCTTATTATAACTAATTGACTAATTTATTCAACCTTATTCATAACTGTCACACCCCAAATTCACCGGTGCGATGGTCCTAAGGCAAGGATAGGCATAAGGCCACCGTACACCCATAGAATCATTAGCTAACCTGGATCTGTAATGTCTGTCATTTTGTTGTATTGTTAATTATTGTATATTTGATGAATTTAAATTTATTGAGAATGTTTGAGAATCCATAAATTTATGGTTTGTAGTTGCAGGATTTTGTGAGGCTGATTGCATGATCTTAAAGAAATAATTTGGTAAAGTGTAAAACATAAAAGTTGTGAATTTATATCTCATTTATAACTATATAAAATGTCTTAGTAAAATTCTATGTGTGTGAGGAGTTATGTCTCCTTGAGATAGACTTGTCTGGTTTAGTATTTCTGCAGGAAGTCTGTGTCTTTTGAAATTTCTGGGAATGTCTGAGGTAGTTTGAGTCAAAGGTGTAAATATGAAAAATGTTTCTTTATGTGTTGTGGTATTGGCTATAAAATTTCAGGAATTTTGGATAAGTATATCTCAGTGGAGAATGAAAATTATCAGACCTGTTCGGATAGATTATGGACAGTAAGTCAGGATGACATTCAAAGAGAGTCACCATGGTCTATGTAGTTGTTCTTATGATTCAAATTTTTGATATGTTGAGTCTCTGTATGTCTATTTTAAGTGGCAAAAAGAATAAGGAAGTTTGGATATTTGTAGCTCATTTGCGAGCTGGTTAAGTGTAAGTTGTCTAGGAAAGGTTTTAACTTAGCAGAGTTTTGGTGATTAAGCGAGCCGGCAATGCGAGCTAGAGAAATGGCAAAGAGAGATTGCCAAGGT
>CANXYC011828499.1:0-17389 GCA_948193065.1 Aleurites moluccanus
ACATTCAAATTGCAATTCCATTCAATTTTGGATAATCTAATGCAATTAAACTAATTACCCATTCAATTCAACCTAAATAATCACTAAAACATTAATCAAATCAAACAAACTAACAACTTTACCTAAATCATCCTCCATGGCTGAAATTTCTTGATGAATATCCTCCCAATCCTTTGCTTCAATCAACAAATTAAGGCTAGAAATGAGTTAAGCTAATTGAGTAGATAAGTTTTCTATCAAATTTTGTTGAATTTGGTTAAGAAATGAAGAAGTTATGAATTAAAGAATGGAAGGTGAAGAAATGGCAAAGAAGAAATCAAAATGGTGAAGAAGAAGGCTGCTGCAAAACCGTGGAAATGGTGTTCAAAAAAGACAAAAAAAAAATTACAAAATTACAACTTAATCCCTCAAGTTTCAATCTTTACATTTTTGTACTTAAATCTTCTGAAATTTATTCTGAAAATTCTGTCAGGATTTTGATATCAGTGTAAAAAGGAAATAAGCTTATTTTAATTTATTCTTATTTATAAAAATACTTCCGGAGTCATTCTGTAACTCCGACTGACCCATTTTCACTATTCACCTTGAATTACCCTTTATTTACCAAAATGCCATTGTTCACTTTTCAGTATTTCTAAATGATTTTCACTTCATTCTTTTTACCAAAATTACACATAAATTACGATCATATTTTACCCCCAAGATAACTTCAGAAATTCTTCTATTGACCGGACTGCTAATTTCTTGGCAGTGTCCCGACACCGCCAGATTCCGGAAAAATGTCAAATTTGCTTTCTAACTGTGTCTCTAAAATTATTCCCCATCAATTCAAGACTAATGGATCACATACTGAGAATTTATTTATGCACATGAGTTAGGAATTTGTAGGGTATTACACAAGGCTACCCAAACCTTATGATATGATATTAGTTCTATGTTATGTTTATTTGATAATGTCATTCTTTATAGGCATTTATATTCTTAAAAAGAATTATGATTTGATTTTCATATATGTATTATGAAATGATTGGATAGTGCTACCCTTTGTAAGCACTTATGATATTAATGTGTATGTTAAGATTTCTTTCTAGTACCCTAGTACATGTTCAAGATTTGCTATTTAGGTATTCTATATATGTTATCCATTCTGATTGTTCACATCTTACTGAGTTGAAGGCTCACCACTCTTCTGTGGATTTCAGGTTCTAGATTAGCTCGAGAGAAAGTTAATCTTGAAGACAGAGCTTCTTGATTTCCTTCTCCACAAGAAGACTCTTTTATGTAATATTTTTGGATAATAGTTGAATTATGTATATATATTCTTGTCTATGAGAAGTATACTCTTAAAAGCTCCGTAGATGTGTGTGATGTTGCTTATTCTTTTGTTGTCATAGATGGAATTGTAGACTTTTCCTTGTTCCATATTGATGTTAGAATTATCTTTTGATCGGTAAGGAATAAGAAGAAATGTCATATCAGGTTGATGAGATATATAAGATATGAATGTTTGGCATGATGCTAGTATGTGTTGTATGTTTGATCCAGGTTAGCTAAGGGTTCTACGAGTGTACGGTGGCCTTATGTCTACCCTTACCCTAGGACCGTCGCACCGGTGGTTTTGGGGTGTGATAAAATATAACTGGGATTATGTCCCAATTTAGCTTCCAGGAATAATTTTCCAAGAAAATATCGAGCTCTATACACGCTAAACATCAATGAATTCTAGTTTGACATCAATCTCCACCCCTATTTTCCCAAAAGAGCATTTTTAAACTCATGAACATTATGAAAGCCCAAGCCTCCATTCCCCTTGTCTATACAAAGTTTGCTCCAACTCAACCAGTTTATGCCCTTTGAACAATCCTTTTTCATTCCCACTAGAATGAATTTATCATCCTTTCCAGCTCACTACACAACTCTAGAGGTAACAGAAAGACATTCATTACGTAGTTGGGCATAACGTGAGCCATGGTTTTCAGTAGTACCTCTTTTCCAGCCTTGAAAGTCACTTATGGTTCCAACCTTGCATCCTCTTCCATACCCGCTCCTTCAAGAAAGCAAAAGTCTTCTTCTTACTTATCCCAATAACATATGGCAGTCCCAAATAGCATTCATTTCCAGCTCTCTCATCCGTATTAAGAATACCAATAATTTTGTTTCTCACATCAGGCCCAACATTAGCACTATAAGTGATAAATAATTTATGAAGATTAATAATTTGACCTGAGGTAGTTTCATATGCTTTCAATACCTCCAATATTTGACCAGCCTCCTACACCTTAGCTTTAAAGAATAACGAGCTATCATCGGTGAAGAAGAGATGTGTGATTGAAGGAGCATTTCTTACAACCCGACACCCATGTAATATACCTGTTCCCTCCTTATTTATGATAGTAGACAATGCTTCAGAACAGAGGATAAACAGATAGGGAGAAAGAGGATCTCCCTGTCTTAGTCCTCTTTGAGAAATAATTGGCCCAAGCAACTCACTCCCATGAAGAATACAATAACAAACTGTTTTGACACACATCATCATTAGATCAATCCATCTCCTTTCAAAGCCCTTTTTACCATAACATTCTCCAAAAAACCCCATTTAATTTTGTCATAGGCCTTAGACATATTAATCTTCAACGCAAAAGTACCCTCCTTTCCTTGTCTCTTCCTTTTCAAAAAGTGCATTACTTCGAACGCGATCATAATGTTATCAGTAATCAATCTTCCTAAAATAAACGCACTTTGAGACTCGGATACCACACTTGGTAGCACACTCTTCAATTTGTTGGCCAAAACTTTAGCAATGATTTTGTACAGAATGTTACACAGAGATATTGGTCTTAGATCACCAACCACCTCAAGGTTCTTAATGATATTAGTGAAGAAGGATCTACTTCTGCTCAACGTGGAGATGCTCATAGTACTCAAAAGATGATTTCGTCTTTTGAATTTGTAAATATTTTGCATTTGGTCAAGCTATGGGCACAACTGACATTATTTGTCAAACTTTACAGTTAAAGTCACAAGATCTCTTAAATGCTATACAACTCGTTTCAAGCATGAAATTAATTATTCAACACTTGAGAGATGATGGATGGGATAATTTTTTTGTAGTGATGTAAAGATGTTTTGTGAGCTTCATGACATTGATATTCTTGATATAGGATATGTAGTTGGACGAGGTCGAAAGCAAAAGGATGACATTACAATTAAACATTATTATAGAGTGGATATTTTTAATGCTACAATAACTCTCAATTGCAAGAATTAAAAAACAAATTTTGTGAACAAGCAATGAGATTTTGATGCTTAGTTTGATTATGGACCCAAGAGATATATACAAAGCTTTTGACATTGATAGCATTCGTAGGCTTGTGAAGAAGTATTATCCTATTGATTTCTCTAATTAAAAAAGAATCAATTTGAAATTTCAACTTGGGTTCGAACCCAAAAAAGGTAATTGAAGGGATTGATTAACAATCGGGTAATAAAGTCCCCCTATCTTCTCGTTATGCCTGACCTTCTTCCTCTTCTTTCTTCTTTATTTTTATGGTATCATCAACCTTTCCAAGGATGGATTTGTGCCTAGCTCGTCCTTGTAGTCCAGTCCCCTTTGGAAAGGGCTCCTAGCAGCACTCTCTCACGGAACACTGGAAAATTAGTTCTACATTATCAAAAGAAGGTAACTGACAAGGGTTATGCCAAGGATTAGTAGAATCTGGAAAGTCAAGTGTCTTCTATTTGATTGACAGTTCGATTCGTCTAATTTTAACTCTTTTAATTTCTATTACTACAACTGAACGAGCATTTTTCGCTATGAAAATTCTTAAAACAAAACTTTGGAAGAAAATAGATGATGATTTCCTAACTGATGATATGGTTGTTTATATTGAAAAAGAAATTACTTAAATTTTTAGTCAATATTCGATTTTTTATGATTTCGTTGTTATGAAAGAATGTTGGTTACAGTTCTAGATAGTATATGATTTTTTTGATATTATAATGTTTTTAGTTAGATTTTGAAAAATATATAAATTATATCAAATGGATGAAAAATATTTTGTTAAAGTCTTATATTTACATATTAGGTGAGTGTTTGGATGTCCTTAAAATGGACATTAAACGTCGTTTTGAAGTTTAGAAAATGCTAAACGGATTTTTGGAGTGTTTGGCAGATTAATTCAAAACGTTATTTTGAAATTTAAAAATAAAAAAAAAATTAAGCTAAAACTTATTTTGAAACGACGTTTTTAAAACTCTATTTTCTAAAATCCTATTTACACCCAAACACCCCCTAGATATCTCAATTACCTTTTAATTATTTTCATCTTATTGTTGCAATTTTTTTTTCCCTTATGGGATTAGTATATTTATCGCTCTCCATTACGAATTCCTGGATCCGCCACTTGGCAGAAGCATTCTCTATCACAAATTTTTCAACCTACTTGAGAATAGTATATTTCGGCTCTAAATAAAATTTCATACCTCTGAACCAAAGGCAAATTTATCAAATGGCTAATTGTTACATTTACCACATAACCAAGTTTATGATTGCAGTGTTGAATTTTCTTTTCAAAATATAGCTTTTCTAGATACTATTTTTTAAACCAGCAGTTGTCCAACTCAAATCAAGATGGCTTGATGATGTCCACTAGTTAGCTATATAGATTGTGGCAAGGCAGGGAAAACGCAGATACATTAATATATACTCCTCGCTGCATTTTAAACCAGGCTGCAAAAGAAATAAGGTTCCGTTTGGTATGAAATAATGTAATGAATTATAATGTAACAAGGGATTTTGGAAGTGTAAATGAAATAATCAAGTAAAATAATAATTAAAATAATTAATTATTTTATAATTACTAAATAAGATATTAATTTTTTAGATTTATATTTATTTAAGTTAATTAATTATATATATGTATATTTTTTTACAGAAAGTTAATGAATCATTGAAATTAGAATAATGAAAGAAGAGTAAGTATTGATTATGTTGGTTGACTATTTAGTTATATATATATAAATAAGAATAAAGATGTCTTTTAAAAAAAAAATCAGTTGTAAAACAAAAAAAGTCATTCAAAAATTTGTTCTATAAAAAAAAAAAAAAAAAAAACTGGTAATGAAATATTTTTATTGTAAAAAAATTGCTCTAAAAAGCATATCATTAAAAAAAAATTGTCATGAAAGAATAAAAAATTAGTTCATTAAAAATGCTGTAAAAAAAATTAAGAAAACAGTTCATAAAAATTAATTGTTAAAAAAAAAAGACATGCAAAAAATATTTGTAAAAAAAAGAAAGACAAGTGATCATCCAAAAAAATTATTGTAAAAAAAAAAAAAGAAAAATCATAAAAAATTGCTGTAAAAAAAGGTAGGAAATTAGTAAATGGGATATAATGATCTTAACATTTTCAAAAGCATTGTGTTTAAAATTTTTTACACAACCAAACAAAATAATCAAATGTGTAATGTAATTCTCATTTCATTATGCCATTGTTGATTAAGAAAAGGATAAATAATTGCAAAATTATCAACAACATGAACAATTATAGGTTTTCAAGCAACAACAGTAAAGATTCACCTATATACAATTACAGAAGGATCAGGCATGAATTGAAACAGCACTGAGCAAAGTCTGGTAAATTTGCAACAACGTTGACAAGCCATTTTCTACAAGCAGCTGCACAAGTAAGGTATGCATTTTGGCATTTGTAAATGAGGTTGACAACAACTTGAGAGCAGCAAATCCATGGAAGATTGGGAACAAAATTTCACCTAGTTAGCATCAGTCATATCAATCGTTTGCATATTCTTTGCTGAATAATGAACGTTCCATCTCATAAAGACAATGAAACAGCAAAGAATTTAAATGGTGAAGGTTTAGCATACTTATCACACATAAAGAAAGTGAATAAGCTCCAAATTGGCCAGAAGCATTTATTTTTATCTAAATTCTTCTATGGCATTTATAAAAATGAAACTACCACTTTATAGCAGGACATATCACAGAAATATTTAGGAGAATAGAAAAAATTGAAAAACAGACCTCTTCCAGCCAAGACAAGATTTACGTGCCTCCTCATTTCTGCTTCAAAGAAATGATCATGTAATTTAGCGGACTAAAATTAGCATAAGAAATCATATTTTAAAAAATAATATGACTATCCGCAAGTACAAAGGAGAATCCTACAAATACAAGTAACTGTAGAACTATTTGTTAGATTACCATTTTACAAAGGAAGACACGTTGAGAAAACAGTTTGGACAGAATAATTTTACAAATGCATCCAATGATTACTAAAACCAATTGGTCAGCTTCCTACATATCCCATGGCCACACACATCCTTGCAGAAAGAAAAATCAGATACAAGGTTATTAGTCCCACCCCTAACAACTTGCTAGGACGCATATCATTTTGAGGTAAAACCACAAGCGCCCAGATTAATCCTGAAATGAGGAATCCCATAGTGTAAAACAAGCTACTGTCTCGTGGAACCGCATATGTACCAGAACTCTGTGACCAAGCTCCTAGAAGCATTGAGATCCCCAAGCCAACTAGTGTATTGAACATGGGACCTGCATAACATCCAGAAAAGGCAATTTGTACACTGTCTCCACCATTCATCGCCAGAGCAACATTCGACACTAAATCACCCATTGAGTTGCCCCATGCTAATACAGTCAATCCAAGAATTGATGGATTAATTCCCAAAACCAAGCCAAATGCAACCAACAAAGCAACAAGCTCATTAGCTATCATGTAGAACCACACAATACTCATAAAAAATCCCCCTAAAACCCACACAAGCAAGAATCTTTGAGGTGGATGGTTGGATAAGGTGTAACGGTATGCAAGAAAACCAAGTGTAGAACCAACTGCAACCCCTAAAAGGTACACTGCAATTCTACTTTGGAGACCCACTTTATCTTGGCTATTCCACAGAAATGCAATGAGAATAGGAGCCATCGTAGCACTGGCTACAGCATATGGTTTTGACCATGTTTCTTCTTCAACCAATGGAATTGTTAGCCGTCTTGGCACTGTCAATGGCATCTCAATCAGCGAAAACAATCTAGAACATGAGAATGAGGAGTTGTTGATTTCCATGCCCTCATCAGTCCATCCCCATGGAGGTCTTTCATCATCCTGCATGTTAGCTTTCAATGCATGGTTGGAATATATTGCCACATTTGAGGCCCACATCCATGATGGTAGGGAAGGAGGCAGATGGGGTACATCACTATCAGTCCCAAAGTCCAGCAGAGAACCATATATAGTTGACTCTTCTTCACTTCCTTGAGATAACATATTTCCTCGCATTGGAATCAGTGGGGTAATAACATCGAATTTCAACCTTCGTGCATGTTTCCTAAAAATCTCACCAGCAGCAACAGAGATACCATAAACTACATAAATAAAGACAAAAGCAATTGCTGCTCCAACATTCACCTTTCCAATTATCAAAATCATCAATAAAGACAATAGGGTAAAGAGGAAGAAACAAATATCCCTAATGAAACATTTCCGATCAATTTGCACGCCCTTCTCTGCTACACATAATGAGACAGTCCCAACAACAATACAAGTAACAAATACTGCACCACCCAACACACTATTAAGACCCACATCCCCGGCATCCTTGCCTACAAAGGCAGCAATACTTGCAAACACATCCGGCGCTCCATTCCCAAGTGGAAGGAGCGCAACACCAGCCACGGTTGGAGGCAACTTCAAAAGACAGGATAACTTCTCCAGTGAACAACAAAAGTAGTCTGCTGCAGTATTCCCCAACAAATAAAACAATGCAGCAAGCCAAATACCCAATACTACATACCCCAACAATCTAAATTTGCCACAATCACAATACAAAAACTTGATATAATCAAAGAACCCACCAGATGAACAATCTGGGTTCTCTTTCAAATACTCGCATTCATTAGCATAACCCTTATGATCAATCAAACCACCACATAAAGCTGGATTATGTACACTTATATTGTTTTGATCATCAGTCCCATTAGTTGAAGATGAGGAATTAGCATCAAGTTCAATCATCTGCCTATGAATTAAAGCACTCAATCCACTACCAAAAGTAGCTCCCGGAGTTGAAATTTGGCCATTATAAAAGTTTCCATGGATTTCTACCCGGTTGTAAAATAAAAACAATAGGATAATACTACAAAGACCATTGAAAACTCCTTTGAATTTGGGGTTTTTGACAATATACAATCCACCAAACACCATTTCTGATTTTCGAGACTATAAATCTTAACAAATAATGAAATAAGCACCACCAACTATAGGGGGTTTCAGCAAATTATCACAGGGCTTGAAGATTGATAGCACAATTAAATAGAAAACTGAGGAAAACTTTTGGGAGATTTTTCAACTTGCAGTCTTTTTCCTCTATTATTCTCTGCTTTTTCAATTTACAGTCTTCTTCTTCTATTATTCTCTGCTTTTTGAGCTGTCAATTTTACTAGGCCTCTTTGTTACCTTTGTGCATTGGGTGCCTGCCATAGAAAACCCAATTAATTACTTTTGTTGCACATGCAAGCTGGCTGTCATAGTTTTTTTCCCCTCCGTATTTTAAGCATCTTAGGACATCAAAAATTTTTAGGTTATTCATAACAAAAATGAAATTTTTTTGGCTAAATTTACAATTATAGGTAACTATTTTTTAAATTGTATCATTACAACCCATTCTTTTGTGCTACTCTTCGTAATAATAGATCTGTTTAGCAGCTTGGAAAACAACCAAAGAAAGGATATTAAATATTTGAGCTCTCTTTGATTCGTTGCTGTATTTTGTTTCTTATGCTAATTTTTTTACTCCTTTCATGCGTGTTTTAGTTACTGAGAAATTAAAATATAGAACTAGAAAGAGAAATAAATGAAAATTTTAATACTATTATTGACTATTTGTTGTTTATTTTATGTTATGTTATGTCTTATTTTTCTAGTGCCATGTTTGATTTCTGAGAAAATAGTGGACAAATAGGTTGATTCAGCCAAAAAAAATTTCTCGTTCTTAAAATGATTTTTCTCAGGCTGTGTTTAGTTTCTTAAGACATGCAAATATTTTTCATGTGAAAAATTAAATATCAGATTTGAACTTTGATTAGCTGAGTACTAGAACAGGCTATTTGCTTGTATTCAGACATCTAAATTCAACAAGTATTAGGAATTAGCTTTACCTTAATAAACAGGCCTTGTGTGCGTTGCAAATTTCAGAAACATAGAGTACAGCTGTGGACTTCTGCCTGCACACAAGAAGGCAATAAATGATGCATGCTGGAAAGTATGTTTTTATCCTTTATGTATATGATTCTACAGCCAAATAAGTTGTCAAGGTAACTAAATCAAAAGGAAGTAAACCAAACACAAATATATATCACAAAATTTTCCCCAGTAGCAGTAAACAATAAAAACATATTTTACACTCAACTTTTCTTCATTTTATAGCACAGTTCAAAATAATGTATTGCCCATCATGGGATTATCTATTATCTGTTCATGAGGTTCAAACAAATATGAACTATCAACTATAATTGTCACTAAAAATCAGATTCATTACCTAAACTGAAAAATTTTCTGACCAGCTTTTGATAGCAAAAACGTCACTCTGGATGACTATCCTTGCATCTGCATAAACAGATAAAACTGGCTAAGCATCTATATAATCTAAGAACAACAAGAGAAAAATAAAAAATCGCCCTATCCATGCTTCTAATTTATTACATGGATTTTGCAAACAATCATTTGAAACTTCACTATGTATCTGTAATTTTTGTTTGTTAATCAATCTCAACAATCTTTCTCCGCATGTGGAATAAAACTAAACTACCTTGAGCATGCCAAGGCATCCACCTCATATGACACAAAACCAAACTAACTTGAGCAGAAGCAGTGCTCTCAGATTAACTTAACTAAGAATTTGATATATCTCTGACTTCCAAAAATGATAGGCACACACTAAATGCCATTAATAGCAAAAACGGTCAAACCTAAAAACAATAGATTTCTCATCACTCCAAATGAACCAAAGCATTCAGTAGTTCAGCAGCCTATCAAATCACGCAAATACAAATAGACTGTAGAATATATCACAATATAAAAAAAAATTGACACTTATCTTGTGAAAAATGAATACATACATTGAAAGAGTAAAGTAAAAAAAAAAAAAAACACTATGGGGAGGGTCAAGTAATCTTCCCCATTCATTCAAAAGGTTCATTTTGGCCTCTAAAAGAGACAATGTCACAAGATTAACTAAGAAAATAATAAACATGGCCAGTAAAGGCCATATTTCAATGGATTGGGGTGGTTATTAATAACCATTTACCACTCTTCATACATAGGATACAAGCCCAGTTCAGGTCTGTATGTAAGACCTTAAAATGCCATTGCAAGGCTGGATGCTTTGGATTACAGAAGCAAAACACCATAGACACGCATACCATTAATTTTAATTTTCATCTCCTTAATACTAAATTATTTGTATTCCCCATATAATACCAAAGTAACAACCATCCAGAAAACCTCTAATCAGCCACATAACGTTCATATACACTCCTAACAGATATGGAACCCTCTTCCATTTGCAGAGACAGTCTATAAATACACAGTAGTCAGCAGTTGTAACCAGTCAATCATAGAGAGCAATTCAAGCAAGCAATTTTCGCAGAAAAATGAAAAAAAAAAAAAAAAAAAAAGAGTTCAAAGATCAAATTTTAGATAGATAAGAGATAACCTGAATTATATGATAAATTTGAGAAAGAAAAGGGAAAAAAACCCAAAAAAAAAACTAAAAGAGGAATTCAGAGAATTATGAACCTGAATTCAGAGAATAGAAAATAATTGTTGCCCTTCTCTCCTCTACAAACTTCCTTTTCCAAATTTTTTGCTTTTTCCTTCCAAAACATTAAACTTTCCACGGATTCTTGAGTTTCCCAGTTCACAGAGAGGTTTATTTCATAAAAATTTACTTCCTTTGCCCTTAAAAATCTTCACAATTTCTTGCTTTTTCCTTCCGAAACATAAAAATTTCAACGGACTCTTTACCCAGTTCACAGAGGCTTGTCTCATAAAAATTTGATGTAATCAAACAAGAATTTGGAATTTTGGGATGACAAATTTGGAGGAACGATCGATGAATTCAGATAGAAAAGAAGGTTTGGAGAAGAGAAAGGAACCGATTGATGTTGGTGCTTGGCGGCTCTGTCTTTTGCAAAACGTGAACAGGAGAGTTTTATCTCGCCGTTAATTAATTATTAAATAATTTTTTAGTGTTGAATTATTAATTCAAAATCTTATTTTGAAATTAAAAAAAAAAAATTTAATTAGATATAATAATTTTTTATAAATGATATTTTTAAAATTTTATTTTTAAAATAAAATTTATATCCGAACACACACATTATTAGTCAATAGACATTATAATTATAAATATATGTTTGAGTACAAGTCGTGTTTTGAAAACAGAATTTTAAAATTTAAAAAAAAAAATATTATATCTAATTTAAATTTTTTTTATTTTTAAGTTTCAAAACAGTATTTTAAATTAATTATCTAAATATTTAAAAAATTATTTAATTAATATTTTTTGAATTTTAAAATGATGTTTTATGTCTATTTTAAGTAGATCATAACACCCTCTTAAATTGATAAGAAAATTTACTCTTATCCCTAATGAGTTTATCCATATAATCAAGTCTTAAGGGGGGTTGAGGGGGTGCTGTCTATTTTTACACAGTAATTTTTCATGTGTCTAATTTTAGGTATCTAAAAATTTTTATAAAAATTTATAAAAATTATAATTTGATAGTGTTTCATATAATGAATCTAATGATATATTTTTTATGCTAAACAAAAATCAAATTGATAGAAAAAAATGCATTATAAATTTTGTGTATTATATTTAACGGTTTAGATTTAATGTATTTATAATGCATTTTTAGCTATAAATTTACTGTTTGTTTAGCATAAAAAATAAATCATTAGATTCATTATATGAATTACTATCTAATTACAATTTTTATAAATTTTTATAAAAATTTATAGGTGCCTAAAATTGGATACATGAGAGGCTGCTGTGTAAAAATACACAATAGCCCCCCTCAGTCCGTCTTAAGGTGGATGTTTATCTGTAATTGGATTAGAAAAATTAAATAAAAAACTATTTCTATGTATTCAATAAAATAATTTTTCATAAATAAAATAATTATATTGATAAGGTTTGTGTTTAAATTTGTGAAAACTTTATATGTACAATAGCACAAAATACATAATATTTTTTTACACAAAATAATAAATAGGGTGTTAATATAAATTTTTTATTTATTATTGTATAATTATAAAAGGTAGAATATTATATATTAATAGCCAGGGGAGAAGCTAGGTGTTGACGGAGGAGGATTCCAATATTTAAAATAAATAATAATATATATAGAGAGAGAGAAATAGATTAGTAAAAGAGTAGAGATGAAAAAAAAAAAAACTCAACCACCATAACTATCCACACTTTCCATTTCTGGCTGAAAATCAACGACTCACCTGAGAAATACCATCATTTGCATTTTTAGCTTGGACAAACATGGAAATTTTGAGAAAGAAAGAATGGAAAAAAGAGAAAAATAAGGGATGCAGCCAAAACTTATCTTTTCAACTTCTTTTTTTTAAGTCTTGAGTTATTTTTGTAGAGAAATTTTCATGGGTGAGGTTAGTATTCATAAATAAAGTTTTAATTTAAGGTTTTATGCATTTAAATTTTATTCAAGCATTTTTATCACATAAATTTCAAGTTATTTTCTTTTAACCAATAATAAAAATGAAATCTATGAATATAAGTAATTATACAAATTCAGTATAGGAAAAGAAAATTTTAACGATATAGATTTATAAGTGGGTTGAAGTTAAGAATTAATATTTTTCAAATTTGAGTTTGCTTCTCTTACTTAAACTACTATTTTTAATTACTCTAATTTTGTGAGTTTCACACATATAATAAATAATACTTTGTTTTTATGTAATACTTTATTTTTAATTATTGGCGAGAGTTGGGTGAAGAGTTGGGTGGCATTCCAATAAGGGATAACAATGAATTTCTTTAGGTGGATAATTAGGTTTAGATTGACGGGCAGAAGCTTCTTCAAAATTAAAAGGTAAGCTTTTTTACCATGAACAGTGGAGATAGCGATATCGTTGATAGCAAGATTGTTTTGGTTATCATATTCAAGTTTGAAAATTAATGTTTATTTATTTTTTCTTTTACATTTTTTGTAATGATATGATATTTCATTGTCTATATTATATATATGTGAAATATTTTGAATTTTAGAGTAGTTTCTTGAAACTGTATCGGGATTTTGGTTGTTTATTGTGATTATAGTTTAGTTTCTTGAAATTATGTTTTCTAGTTATTAAATTATAGTTTTTAAAATTTGATCTTGTATAAAAATATCAAAACTTGAAGTTATTTATGTTCTTAGATTCATAAGAATATAGCATGTTAATACTTTTAAATGAAAAAAAAAAATATTTTTGGTTACTTAGTGTCCTCTTTACTATTTATGTTGGCTCATTAACATAGCATGTAATTTTTCATACTCTTTTCCAATATGGAGATTTATGAGTGAGGTAATTAAATGATTTTAGTGCTTTAATGTTGATCCCCTTATAAAAATTTATGGTTATGCCCCTGTTAATAGTGATAGAGTTTATATTACTATGAATCTTGCACTATATAATAATATAAATTATGTTATTTATTTCAATTAATTGAAGTTTACATAAAATTATTTGTTTGTATTTTAGATATTTATATGTGTCATTTATCTTATATAATTGATGATTTAATATATAGAGTTTGACTTATACGTAAAAAATTAAATCATCAATTTTTATAAGATAATAAGTTTAATATTCACAATCTAAGGTTGAATTGGATATACTATTGATATGATTGTAACACAAGATTAAATATAATTGATCTTAATTATGGGAATGGTATAATTTCAACTTCTTGTACAGATACATTATATATGTATTGAACATGAGTAAATAGAAATAAGTATTTTTATATTGACTTTTTAAAATAAATTATATAATTTATTATGATTATTTGTATTATTAATCATGATTTAGTTTATATGATCAATGTGCATTATTTATTATTTTGATTAATTAAAGATTAAGATTCATTATGGCTCAATAAGTCCAATAAGTTGAATGATGATAATATACATTTAGTGAAATATCAATTTATTGATAAAATAATGACTTAGTCTAAATATTGATGATACCTCTTAAAAAAGCTTATAAATTTTCATTGTGTAAACCTTACATGTAGATTTGATATCTGATATGGGAAATAAGTTAAGTGTAAGTCTTAAAAATATTAAGTTGGAAATATCAATAATTTAATTTAATTTATTGGTGTATGTACTCTTAATACGGGGAATTAAATAAATATTTAATGATTTTAAAAATTTAAATTTAAATAAAAAGTGCAATTACAAATTTTTAATGAATTAATTTGTAATTTATTATAATTGAATTTATTCAGGTTTTGAAAGTAATCTTATTATAATAGGAAGTTTTATTTAAATTAGTCATGTGATCCTTATTGTGTCTTAATTAATAAGGACTTTAAATATTGTTTAAAAGTAGATAAAATAAAATATTATCTTCCTTTTAAAAAGAGATATTTGTTTTGAAATTCAAAAAAAAAAAATATTTTTTTTTGTTTTTAAATGGAAGATAAGTTTTTATAAAAAATGTGAACAACTATCTGTACACTTGCCAACTCAAGCTGGAATTCAAAAATCCTCTAAGGTTATATAATAGAAGGCTATAGGCAGAAGCAAAAGCTTGAAGACTGCAGGTGTCACATCTCAGTTTCAAGAAATGTGACAGTTCTAGAATATGGGGAAGGCATAAGGCCACCTAAACTTGTAAAACCCTATTCTGTATTTCTACAGAAAATTCGCCATAACTTTCTTACTTTTACAATCTATCCCAGGATTCAAGTCTCTCTCTGACACAACCTGCATAAATTAACACTTTTATTCCCTTATTCATCTCATACTGCAGCATGTATATCACGTTTAATACATTTTTCCCAATTCAAAATTTTACATCTCATTTACATAATTTTATTTTTTTTTATAATATCTTACTAAATCTTTCATTACAAAATTATGGAACTACTAATAAAAAATCCATAATTACAAAATAAAGAGTATTTACTGGTTTGGATTAGGGTTTCCACTGAGATACCCTACTGAGTTTTACATTTTATAGGACCTTAAGATCTTATTCAGGGGAAACTTCGAATATGAAAAATATTCTTTTATATCTTAGATAAAAACTTGTAAAAAGATAATGAGAATTGGACACTTACATACTGAGTTATAAGTGAAAGAGTGAAGACTGTTCGGGTGAAAGTTGCAAATTCTACTCGATTAACGGTTCATTCGGTTTTTCATAAATCACTTTTAAACTCGTAATGTTTCTTCTTAATTTTCTTTTAAACTTGAGTGAGTTATTACAGCAGGCAGAAACAAAAGCTTGAAGATCGCAGACAAAAATTTGAAGGTTGTGAGCTTGAAGATAAAAGCTTGCTTAAAAGTTGTTAAGATCAAATCTGAAAAATCTCAGAGATATGTTTCAATTTTATATATAATTAAAATCATAATATAAAATTATTTATATATGTAATAGCATGATTTTGTATGCTTCTATGTTATCTGATCCCATAATATAAAACGTATCAAATAAAAATAACTTATCACTAAAGCTAACTTTTTGTCTAAAAAAATAAAAAATTTATTAAAAATAAACTATTATTTAATTTATTGGTAAAATAAGAGAAAAAATAGTTACCTGTTATTTAATAGACCTAATGATAAAGAAATTCAAAATTTTCAAAAAATTCTAACTGTATTCTAAAATTTCAAAATAAACTATCTTACCTTTATTTTTAAAAATTTAATTACAATTATATCAATTTTATCAAAATTGAAATAGAAAATAATTAATACATCTATTATTTTTTTAGATGTTTATCACCAATCTTAACTCCAGTATCATCATCAATCTCTTCTCAATTGTAAAAAATAAGAGTATAATTTTAATTAAATTGATAAAACTATAATTAATTTTTTAAAATTAAAGTAAAGTAATATATTTTGAAAGATTTTGGTACAATTGTATTTTTAAATAATTTAAATTTTTTAGTAATTAATTCTATTAAATAATATTTTTTTTAGTGATTAGTTGCATGAACAGTCTTAACCTACTAAATAGTAATGATTAGTGTTACAATAGGATTATACCAATTTAATTAAATACAATTAGAAAAAGGAAATTAAATTTTAGGTGACATAATAAAAATATTAATAATTTACTTAATACGTGATAAATATTAGAAAATGATTGATTAATTATATTAAATAATCTATACTCAAATAAAACTTATAACATACTTTCACTTATAATAATGTTTTTATTTTTAAATCAAATATAAATTATTGTGCCTTAAGGCTTAAGTAGATTATACCAATTTAAGTAAAATACTATCAAAATAAGGAAAAGGAAAATTAAATAAAAAATAATAAACAAAAAAATTAAAATTAAATGAAAGAAAATTAATGCATTATTTTCCATTTCTTTATTATATGATTTTTTGAAATGTTCTTTATTATATAATTGTTAACTTAAAAGTGTATTGCGAACTTGTAATAAAATATCATTAAAGGTGAAGTAATATTGAGATTTTTTTGTAAAATTTAAAATCAATCGTTAAGTTAATAGCTCAATATTTAAGTACTTTCCTATTAATTTAATATTAGAGTTTTACATTTTGGTAGTATCCTTTTTCTTAAAGCATTTTCAATATATTAATTTAAAGTAAAAATTATAATATTTAAAATATAAGTTGTTTTGTATGAACAAATGCATCCGTTTGAAAAGAAAATTTAATCTCGATTAATTGACTCGAAATTATGACACACATAATATTTTTTTTAATAAATTCATAATGTAAATTATTAGTTCCAAGACATACAGTTTTTAATATTATTTTTTAAATAAAAATAATGTGAAAAATTTAGAAATTAAAGAGAAATAATAAATCTGTAAATAAATTAAAGTTATTATAATAAATTTAAACTAAAAAAATAATGGTCACATTATAATTTGTTTGAAGTATAAATTTGCGAATAAAAAATAAATAAATAATAAAAATGAAAATAATTTGCTTGAAGTATACATTGCTTATCCTCTCTCTCTCTCTCTCTCTCTCTCTCTCTCTCTCTCTCTCTCTCTCTATCTCTCTCTATATCTCTCTATCTCTCTCTATCTCTCTATATATATATAAATATATA
>CANXYC011828608.1:0-25135 GCA_948193065.1 Aleurites moluccanus
AAGAGTAAGTAATGGCCAACACTGAATCCTGCTGCTGTCAAAGCAAAAATTTCTGAAATTTCCAAACTTCTCATTAAAATTTTAAAATTTTCCAAACAAAATAAAATTGATAACTACACTTCAAAAATTGCAGATATTACAGTTATAAACATATTATTATACACAAGATTATATAATCAATCAATGAAATAAATAATATCAATTTGGGTTACATATGTCAATGGCTTAGTAGACAAATAAACATGAATATAACAGATACAGAGTCTCATGAAATAACTTATAAAATAACTCGTGAAATATATAAGATTGATCAGACCTTATTGGTAGAACATTAGCCCCTTCCTAGCAAGGGTCCCAGTAAAAAGTATTCATTGTACACAATATCGATGGTACTTACCCACTACCCCATCGGTCGGGTAGTTATGTCATGTCATATTATCAAATATTTAGCAAGTTAGGATACAATATTTATGATCACATAATATGGTTTTCAAGTAGGGAATATCAAATAACAGTCATTAGTCAACAAAAAAAAAAAATTTCGATACAAATGATAACAATAAGCAAATGGATTTAAGAATTCAAGAAATGGTTACAATATGCATAATAACATATTTATGACTCACTTTAGCCTTTAAACTCCATATTTTCAACTTCTATCTCTTTAATCTAATGATATAGCACTTAAGATCTCCTCTTCATCTTTCTTAATCCTTTGATGCTACACATTCAATTAATCTCAATTTAGACACTATTTAACATGAAATAACATTAATTAAACTTAAATTAAAGAAATTTCCTAAAATCTCCAAATCCTAGGGTTTACCTATATGAAAACCCTTACTGGTAGTCTGTATTATGTTTCTCATATCTCTCTCTACACTTATCTAATTGCTTCAATTATTTTTTCTACTTAACTAGACATATAATACTATAACATATTCAAATTTTAGGTCAATCTGTTCACTATACCATTGTTAGTAATTTTTCAAAATTAAATCTACTGTCCTGTAATTTATATTCGAATAGACTTTATTTTCATGCCTATAACTAAATTCGTGTTCATACAATTGCAAACAAATTTTTCATTCATTTAGTTAACATATAAATAAACATTTTTCATATTTAACACTTTTCTTAATTCAGAATCTAAAGTTCTCATATTAATAGAAAACAATAACTCTTTCTTGTTTGTCTATCAATTTGGACAGGTAACACTTATAGCTTATTATCTCTCAAAATACAAATCCAATGTTAAAATCCTTTTACATGCCTGTAGATAAGATATAAATAAATATTTTTTATGTTGAATTTTTCTCCTTATTCAGTCTCTAATGTTCTATAGAATTAAAATATAGTAGCTTTTTTACTGATTCCTTCATCTAAGTCAGTCTCAGTTTTTACTTAATATCTCTTTCTTCACTTTGAATTTCATAAATTTCTTTTACAGACATATAAAAAACATAAATATCTACAACTTTTATGTTTTTCATTTTTCTAAATTCATTCATTAATTCCACATAATTCTAGTTATAATTTTTTATTTCAAAACATATTCCAAGATTCCTCTAAACCCTAGTTCATCTTTAACTTTTTTAGCTCAATTAATTCAATCTCAAACTACAACACTTATAAATTAAATCAAAGAATTGAGTTTAAGAATTTTAGCTTAGATGAATCTCTTTATTTCTTTTCCTCCAATGATAATAAGTTTATTAATTCTTTCTTTGCCAACTTTCTTTCTTCTATCTAACCTTTCCCAACTTAGGTATTTGAATTACTAGGAAGATTGTTGAGAAAGTATTTTTGGGAGTTTTTGGGACAAAAGGGTTTGCCCATTGCTCTTTTAATGGCTAGCCTTCTTTTCCTATTTATACTAAGCTAATAGGAAGGTTGAAAAATGGAGAAAATTTTAGAGTTTAGGCATCTGTCAAATTTCCATAAATTTGTGGGAAAAATCTTCAATAAAAATCAGTATTTCCTTATCCTTTTGGCCAGTCACTCCAATGATAATTCTAGATTTTATGGATCAAAATGAACTTTAACTTAGTGGATCCCACATCTTTAGATAATTATATTTTGACCCAATATTTTTTTAAATTTATACTTGTAACCACAAATCTTTTTAATTTATTTCAATTGAGTTCTTAAATTCCTTTCATTAAAGTTATATGGAATCTTACATTTTATATTATACCTCAATTCATTTGAATTAACTAACTTTAATAACTAGAGAATTTTTATTCCAAAGTTATTTCGGTAAAAACTTCAAAATTGAAAATTTACATCTCCTTAATTTCATTTTTCTTCCATATCCATCTTCAATCACATTTACTATCATACTCACTTAATTTTATTTTTTTATTGGCCCATAATCCATCTAATTTAAATTATATAAAATAAATTTAAACAAATTAAACTTCGAAAATAAATTAAAAATTGAGAACCAATAAGTACTCCAAATAAGAATTTTCTCATCATCTTCACTATCTATTAACCTTTTTAATTTCATATTGATCTTCAAATTATTTTTTCTAAATAATTTAGGATCCTAATTTAAGATATTCTCAATCAATTTTAATAAATAACCTCTTAAAAATATTATAAAAATTGACTACCAAGGTCCTTAAAATTACTCGAGAACAAAATTTTCTTGAATTTCTTTTTTATACTTTCCTTAAACCAATTTTAACATATTTATTTTTTAAATAATTTTAATATCCATTGCTATGGATTACTTGAGTCCATACAATCTTCTAGGATAATACATGCTACCCTTAACACTACCGTCCGATGACGGTGGTTATCGCTAGAGTCGATGGTCTACCACCACCATCGTTGATGGTGAAGGCTCGTCGGACTGTCATCACCGTCGATGATCACTCGCTGAACTGTTACTGCTGGTAATAATGGCTTGTCCGACCACCACAACCGGCAATCCATCACTATTATCAACTCCATCACCTCTTTTATCTTCATCAATTTTTTTATTTAATTTTAATTTTAATTTTAATTTTTTATATAAAATAAATATTAAAATTATAATTCCAATACAATTTCAATTCTAAAAAATTAGAATTAGAATTCAAATTCTGAATTCAAATTTCAATTTTCAAGAGAAATTATTATAAATGTCTGAGTATATAATTATAATAGAAGTAAAAAAATAAATTTAAATAAATTAAATATTCTCTATTTACGAAGATGGAGACCTCTTTATCATAGGGTTTAATCAACTAGACTAGGCGTTAAAGCTGATTGATTGAGAAAATGTAACCCCCCAAAGATCGATAATCTAAGTTTTGAAACGTAATATCTGTCCCCTAACCTAATCTCTAGGTCCCATCTTTAATTAAATGGCAAATAATAAAACAAAGATGGGTTTTGAGATCCAAATTGGAGGATCACAAAAACAAAATTTGTGCCCACAATTTAGACCTATGGGAGACATAATGGGATGACCATTAGTTCTAAGGGAAAGTACCACTCAATTATATCACCAATTTGAATAAACTTTCTCCTTTCTGAAAAA
The DNA here is from genome assembly GCA_948193065.1 of Aleurites moluccanus. NCBI lineage: Eukaryota > Viridiplantae > Streptophyta > Magnoliopsida > Malpighiales > Euphorbiaceae > Aleurites > Aleurites moluccanus. The sequence continues at coordinate 3,533 of CANXYC011828608.1, forward strand.
GATTGTTAAACCAATTGGAGCATCAAATTAAGAGAGGATGTACATGTTCCTTGCTGGCTGCTATTATAATTGCCCAAGCCACTATAGGGAAGGAAAAGTTTGCTTCAAGTTAATCTTTTGATTTTGTTTTATAAAACAATTAGTTTCTTTAAATTATGATATTTTTTAACCATATAATATATGCACATCAAAGTGCCTAACCCATTTGGTAATTATGCTGAATTTTTGTGAATTGTTTTGAAATTTAAAACTCAACTTATGATGATGATTATTATTATTATTATTATTCAGTCAATTAATATATTTTTGACTAATTTATATATTAATTAAGATTAAAATTTTTTTTCGAACAAGTTAAAGGATGCACCCTTATATACTCCATTTATGCATTTAAAAATTATTCTCGAGTGCCGGTCTTAAAACCCAAATCCTAACAAATAAGAAAAAAAAAATAACCAATTATATTAATCCTAAAGCGCATACCATACCTGATACAAAAAATTATTGAATTGGTAATGTTTGGTTGTCAGTTTCATATAATGTTCAAAAAAATTTAGTGTTGCCAAAAAAAAAAAAAAAAAAAAGGATTGGGACAAGAAAACTACAAATAGAGTGTTTGATTAAAGTATAAAACGATGCATGGGGTCCCAGGAGGGGATGTGGACCTTGATGAGCTTGAAACCACAAGTCAAGATGGAGTCTAGCTTTCAACAGGATCTTACCTACTAAAAGCAGGATTTAAGAGGGAAAGGAATATGTTATATTTAGACTTAATATATAGTTAATGGAAATAATTTTAAAACCATTGAATCTATTTGGCTTAGAATAATCTTTAAAAAAGAAAACATATTATCAGCTAACCCATCAATCAATATAAGTGTGTGCACTAATAAAATAGGATTACTTTTTTTCACATCTTATTAATTATAGTCCCACCATCTTGCAACTAGCTAATTGCCAATTAACGGTCTTTAATCTTGAGCTTAATATATAATTCAACGTTTATGTGCTTATTTTAAATAAATTCTCAATCATCAAATAAATATTTTTCATTTAATTAATTAATGGTTAAAAACTCATACACGTAAAAATTAAATGTATTATATTTAGGTTGTATTTGGATATATAAATTTGAATTTTAAATTTTGATTTCAAGTCTCATATTTCAAATTTATGATTTGAAATATATAAATATATAAATTTTTTATATGGAAAAGGTAAAAAATTTAAAATTTTAGATTATATATATATATATATATATATTAGGATAAAGATAAAGATAATAGATTTGAAATAATTAGATAAAAAATAATATTTAAAATATTAAATTTTTGAAAGGTTAAATTTCACTTGAAATTTGAATTAAATTCAAATCCATTAAATTTTAATAATTTAAACAAAATATTTGACCTACATCTAATAATCTAAATTCTTGTCATCCAAACGGATTATTAAGATTTGAGAAAAGTTGAATTTTATAAAGTTTTAATATGCTTAATCGATAATTTATTAATTCACAATCCAATCCCTTAGCATATTTACAAAAAATAAATAAACATTTTTCTTTTCAGTTTGATTAATTTTATATATAAAAATGAAAAAAAAAAAAAAAAAAAAAAAGAAGCAAACTAAGTTGATATTTAATATTATATGTAGTAGAGAGTGACTAGAAAAACATTTTTCTTCACATTTATTTTAACTATTATAGCTATTCTATTTTAATAATTAAGCAAAAGTTAAATGAAAACTGATTGAAATGAAATCCTCGCATGTTTATTCATTGTGTAAAGGAACCTTTATATACAACAATTACAAGCTAAACAGAAAACTAAATGACAGCTAAGTTCTAACAAATTATGTAACTACTTTAGCTAAACAAACTAACCACTATCTAACTAAATGTCCACGTGTATAAATAAATAAGAAAACAATTTAAACTAACAAAGCTCAGTCTTCAGCTAGCTTGGCAGATCAAAGAATCAAACCAGTAAGCTCATCAAACCAAAATAGTGGGCTCAATTTCTTTCTGATATGTCCTTAGTGTTTCACACTCCCCCTCAAGATATACATACACGTTATGCATGTTCATCTTGTTTAACAGATAACTAAAGACTTTTGGATGCAAAGCTTTGGTGAATATATCATCAATTTGTTCACCAGTTTGTACATATTCAAGCACAACCAAACCTGAAAGGACTTTTTCTCTAATGAAGTGACAATCTATTTCTATATGTTTTGTCCATTCATGATAGACTGGATTCTTAGCAATCTGTATGGCAGATACATTATCACATAGCAATCTCACTAGTGTCTTCTGTTCAATATTAAAGTCGTTCATTAAAGATTTTAACCATATAACTTCACAAGAACTGTTGTGTTTATTAATCTATATTCTGCTTCTACTGTGCTTCTTGCCACTACAATTTGCTTTTTGGACTTCCAACTTATCAAAGAGGTTCCCATGAACACACATAAGCCACTTAAAGATCTTCTAGTCTCCTCACTCTCAGCCCAATCACTACCAAAGTAGGCTAACATTTGCAAGTTAGAAGATGTAGAGAAAAGAATACCTTGCCCAAGAGCTTTCTTAATGTATTTAAGTATTTTGTATGCTACTTGTAAGTCAGAACTAGACGATTGATTCATGAATTGAGTCAACACAGAGACTGCATAACAAATGTTTGGCCTTGTAAGGGTCAAATACATGAGCTTGCCCACTAATATCAGTAATATATAGCATCATTTAATAAGTTTTGATCATAATGCATTAATTTGTGATTCATCCCTATCAGAAAACTAGCAAACTTGGATCCAGTAAGCTGTATTCTTGTAAGAGTTCTAATGCAAATTTCCTCTGAGAAACAAAAATTCTATTCTTTGATCTTGCTATCTCTAGACCTAGAAAATACTTTAAAATACCCAAATCCTTGAGACTAAAATGAGAGTTCAAATCTTTCTTCAATTGGTCAAGAAGGTTTGTCATTACTTGCAATTGCCATGTCATCTACATACACCAAAAGAGTAATAAATTTAGAAACTTGTCTTTGTAAGTAAGGAACAGTCAGATTTGGATTGCTTGAAGCCAAGTTGAATTAAAGAATCAGTGAATTTGACATTCTACTGTCTTGAAACCTGTTTTAACCCATATAAATCCACCAGGCAAAGCTAAACTTCATAACCACTAGTCATTTTAAGCCCAAAAAGATGAACTGATTCTTGTCTTCAACTTGACAAGATAAAATCTTTTAACTGCCTTCGTATGAAATCTCACGTAGAAAGCTGATGCCTGGATTCTTAGTGAACCCCTTGTCATGCTTATTCAATCTCAAAGATTCAACATCTTGAAACGTCCCAACTGATGCATAAACATTTGAGAGCAGCACAACCTGATCCGATTCTTCTCCTGTCTCTTTCCCAAATATGTGTTTTGTAGCAAATTATGCTAGCTCCACATTGCCATGAAGTGCATGTCCACTTAGCAAAGCATTCCAAACTTTTGGACCCATTTCTTCAAAAATTTTGCCAGGAAACTCACTTGTATCGGATAAACAGCCTGCTCACATAAGCAATTCAATAACACATCCATAATATTCTTGGCTTGGTCTTACTTTGTTATCCTCCACCACCTTGTTAAAGATCATCAAACCATCCTTTACCAATCCTACATGGCTACAAGCGCTTAAAATGCACAAGTAGGTTGCATTATCAGGATCTTCCCCACCATTCTTCATTTCATGGTAGAGAGCACGAGCAATCTCGCCACAACCATTGAATCTATAGCCATTCATAATTTCATTCCAAGAGACTATGTCCTTGAGAGAATCCATCTCCTTAATGTGAGCCAAATCAGTATTCCCACATTTTGAGTATGCTGATATGAGACTATTCTGAACTCATCTATACTGAGAGAACCCAACTTGAAGGATATAACAATGGAGCTGTTGCAAGAACTTTAAAGCAACAAGCTCGCTGGAAGCTGTTAAAGCACTAACCAACATAACTGAATCGAAGGAATAGTTTTCTTCTAGTTTTCCTTAATCACAAGATCCAATGCTAATCACAAGATCCAATGCCTCACTTAGGCAGCCATTCTGCATGCATCCTGAAACCACTGCAGTCCATGATACTAAACTCTTCTCAGTTGCTTGATCAAACACAGTTCTTGAACAGTGCAAATCATCACACTTTGAAAACATAGCAATTACAGAGTTTACAAAAGGATGCTCTGATACAAAACTTCATACAATAGCTTGAGCATGGATTTGTTTTCCTTTCCTCAAATCTCTTAAGATTGCACAAGCTGAAATGAGATGCATTAAAACTACAGCATCAAGATTGATCCTATAATATTTCATCTTGGAGAAAAGGTTTAAAGCATCCTTGGCATATTCAAGCTCAACCAACAATCCCATCATTGTGGTCCAACTAATAACATCTTTAGATTCCATTTCATCAAAAACTTATTAGCAGCTTTCAAATCCATCAAACTCGAGTACATGTTTAGAACTGAGTTATTAACAAATTCATCTGAAAAAAGACCAAGCTTACTAATTAAACCACATATAGATTCACAAAGCATTCTCATCCCTGAAGCAAGACAACCCTTGATAAGAGTCAAAATTGTGGCGACATCAGGCGGCAAACCCAATTTCCTGAATTCTTCAAAAAGCCTAAACCCTCTTCGTAAAAGGCCATTGTTTATCAACCCAGCAACAATTGCATTACATGTAATCAAACATGGGTTATTCAATTCTTCAAATACTACATAGGAATCCAACCATTTCCACATTTCGCATAAGCATTTAACACCGCAGTACCCACAATCAAATCAGACTTTAGACCACTTTTAACAATGAGTCCATGAACAGACATTAAGCATCAGGTCACCCAGGCCTACAGTGCTAACAAGAACTCCAACCACAGTGAAAGAATTGGGAAGAAAACCCGGTATTTTCATCTGGGAAAATAATTTCTTAGATTTTTCATGAAAACCATTAATAGCATATCCGTGAATTGCAATTGACCATGAAACTAGGTTTTTTGGAGGCAATTTATCGAACAGCTTCTCTGCATCTAAGATTCTACCAAGTTTAAAGCAATTGCTCAACAGTTTTGTGAAGTTATACGAATCAATGCTAGAACATATATGCTGGCATGAAGTAGAGAAATTACTGGTACTGAAAACAACCAATGAGTTTCTCTGAATTTGCCTTAAAAACATTGAAATTCTTCTAGAAAATTTTATGTTCAAGAAAATTTCCCATTCATATTACCTACCTTCCCGCCAACAAACTGAAGCCTTGGGCTAAAATATGTGGTCACGGTGTACCCAATAGGCTCCTACAAGTTTAGCCCAATATATATATATAAATTTTTATTGCATAATTTTATATAGACTTAATTACCAGAAAAATCTATTTTCTTTTTAATTATAACTTATTTATTAATTTTAAAAAAATTTAAATTTTCAAAATTATTTCAATTTTGGCCTTCGGTAACACTCAAGGAAAATTAATGACTATACAATAACCATATCAAGCAACAACCATATTTTTATTATTTTTAAACTGTAATAAATGTTTACAAAATTAAGAATTTTTTTTTTCAAATCAATGAAAGAATAAATTAAATATTTAATTAAACAATCAAATAAAATAGAAAGTTAAAAAAAAAAATTGATTAAAGAAAATTCGTATTTATCATTTTATTTTTAATAACTAATTTTGCTAGAATATAATTAATTGATTAAAATGAATAGATTTTAAAGATTAAAATATTTAATTACTAAATATTTATAATTTAATTATTTCCCTTTAACTATGTGGGTTTTATTTATTATTAGTAGTATTATTATTATTCTATCATTGATAATAGTTAGTGTTAGAGGAGACGGGAAAATTTTTCGTGATTGGAATATTTTCTAGGAATATTTTCAGGGTTAAGAGGTTGACAAAAATGTCTGAGGAAGTGGTCGTTGGAATAGTTTCTGGGGATGGATTTGTTACTGGTTCAATTGTCAACGCTAAAGCGAGGAAGAAATATTTTAGCCTATTGCCTGGAGAAATTGTGCTTGCTTTTTTGGACGGATTTAGCCAGTCATTCATTTCTAATATCTTCCAATTTGTCGATTCTGTGCTTTTCTCTATGTTTTTTATTCAACTTATTTTCCTATTATTATTATCAACCATTGCTCCTTGTTTTCACTAGTGCTATAGTGTCCTGGAGAACCTAATCTCAGATGATCGTAGCCAGCTAATGAACATATTACTATAGGTTTTAACTCCAAAATTACTGCAGAGAGCACTTCATCTCATAGTTGTAATTTTTACCTGTGCTCTGTGTAAATTTAGCATTAGATGAGTCAAGGTTGAACTAATTGAAACAATAATGGATGTTGATGAGACGAAAATTATCCGGTCCTACTGATAAGGAGTCCCATGTTTTAGTCTTTGTAGAGAGCCTGTATACACAGAGAAAATGAGATCAGAAGCCCTCAGGGAGTGCGTGGTACAGACCCTATGTCCAGGGAGTGGAGGAGTACCTGTATAAAGACAGAAGAGAGTAGGAAAATTGTGAGAGAGATCCTCTTAATTATCTATTTATAGGGGAAAATGGGGTACCCCTATCCATGTGTCCTCCAATATCAGTTAGTGTTTACAGACACTTATGAGTCTATAGATTATTTATTCTTGCTGTGATTCAAGAAGTAGGAAAAATTTAATTGATAAGAGATAAAATAACACACAAGAACTTGGTTCTTGGAGGATTAATTTGTTGCAGAATTTATACTTTTTTTTTTTTAATCTCAAAGACTCTGTATAGTGAACTTTTTGCATGCTTTGTCACAAAGATTATATTGACCAAACTACATAAATTCTTATATGTTCTTGTTTTCTCTTATCATCTTTGATCATTTTTCTGCTTGTTTATTGCAGCAACAGTACAGTTTATCAACTTATAATTTGTCTTTTGTAAAATTTTAACCCTTTGTATAGCATTCTGCTTCGGGCTTTGACATGATTCTGAGAGTATCATAACAGCTTTTAACCTTTAGTGAAAAAACTGGTATTCTGAACTTAATATGTCCTCATCGCCTTTGACTGTCATGCACCATATTTGATATTTCACATGGAGATGAGCTCGATTTAGAACGTAGAGAGACTTGCTGTGACTCATAGGAGCCATATATTTTTCTTCTTGTAGTTTATCTTCACTTTTTCAGAAAAAAAAAAAGGAAAAGAAAGGTATATCTGCATCCTAAGTTTTCAGAAAGTTGAATATTGGGACATCTTGTAGCAGTGACATTATGGAAGTTGTGAAATGAACTTTTGTAAAGATACTTGTAGTGTGCGTCATTTTAAAATGTTGAAATTCATAAATAAACGTGAGGAACATCAACTTTAGATTGGAATTACATGATACAAGAGATGGCTGGAGCATATAAAGTTGGTTTTGGCATATTTTCTTTCTGACGTTCCGTTTCTTTTTCTAGTTATAGAACTGTATCTTTCCTTTGCTTACAATGTTGTTCCTTCTTTATGCTTTGTGCTTGTGCAGACAAGGTATGCGATGCTGCTGAGGTTGCAGTAAGGAATGTCATGTCAACATCATCAGTTGTGAAAACGGGACTTGTTTCCCAGAGGTATATCTCAATCCGACTGTATGAATTGATCATCATTATCATGGTAGCTCTCTCACCTTTCTTAGTGCCCTTCATTCAATAAGGCATGTCTTTTTGTTGGTCTAGTTGGAATTGAACTTGTGGTCATGCTGTTGTCTAGTGGAACTTCCCGTTTTGGTGAGGTTGCTAGTTATTTTGGGACATGTCATGTTCCGCTAATATGGGAATCCAGCCTGAAGTGGTGTATACAGTATACAAAGATTCATATCACGCAAAAATGTGTTTTGGGAGGGGATCTTTTTAGTTAATTATTAAGTTGTCAGTATTCTATGCTAATAATGAGTAATCATTTTAGTTGTAGATTGTATGATTGGATTTCAATTATTGTGGGTATGGAGAACAGGCAGCAAAGACAACAAATGAATGGCTCGATGCTGCAGGACATGCACTTGGAACTGCTTGGGCAGTTTTCAAGATAAGAAAGGCTCTTAACCCAAAGAGTGTCTTCAAACCTACAACTCTTGCTAAGGCTGCTGAAGAGGCAAATTCTGTTGACTGAATTAGAGACTAAATACAAGTAATTGCAACTAGTTTATTGGGTTTATGTTTTGATTATCTTTATGTGTATACAAGGGATATGAAATGCTGCAACACTTGAACCTTTGTTATTTGATTTTGTGAAGACTTATTTCTTTGGTAATATTTGATTTACAGTGAATGTAAACGGATCATTTGATTTGTTGAATTATCATTTATCTCACAGGATGGTTTAATTAAAGTCTCTGTTCTCTTGCATTCCTGTCCTAAATCTCAAAAAAGAAACTCGTATAAGACTAAAATGTCAATGATTTTCGCTATTGAGCATTAATTGTGCTAGCGAATTCAAACAGAACAAGTAATTCAAGAGTAACATCAACTTGAAAATGGAATAGCACCTGCGAATCAAATTAACATTACACACATCCTTGAATATATATATAGACAGCTACTCTTAGTTATTTGTAGCTTCGCTTCCACAACACTAGCTGAATATATGGTTCTAGCTATTTCCAGCTGTGTAATTTTCCAATTCGTAGCTCGGTTTCAGTAATTAGTTTTAAATGGCTTGTAGGTCTCGAGATCAAGAACAACTCCAGCCACAGAGCCAACGGCAGCAGCTATGGTGATGAAGAGACAAGTCACACTAAGAATCTGAAGGGCAATCCATTGGCTAGTCCACCGTCGGATCTTCTTCTGAGAAATATACATCTCAACTGGGAAATAAACTGTCAATGGCCAGAATCCCAAGGCACCAAGTATTCCAACAACATCATTGAAGAAGGGCAAAAGCATAGCTATGAGGGTTGTCAATATAACAAATATGCTTCTCCATATTATCCGGAAGAAGTTCACCTGGTAGACACCACAAAAGGGGATAGGTATCCCGTATTCTGCTGTCACAAAGTCATTGTTCGGCCATTTATGAGCACTCCATTTTTCCACAAATGCAAACAATGGCTGGCAGTATACCTACAAGTTCACATCTATGCTTGTGAATTTGTGAACTCAAAAATTTGTCATAGTTCAATACAACTGCAGCATAACATTCATACCTGGTATGCACCAACAAGGTGGACGATGATCGCAACATTCGCAATGTCTAGCAGCCAGTAAGGATTATAGAATCCAAAGCCAGTCAAAAGATTTCCAGGTGCGTTATCACCAAAAGCTGCATACCCTAAGCTTCCACAAAGTAAGTAGAAAACTGTGGTCACGGCGATACTAAAAGTAGTTGCTTTCTTCATGGTTTTATATTCTGCAGGGGGAGATTTTACTGTATCCTGCAAATGCAATTACATCGACTTTTATTTCACCCTTGATTACTGAACTTGTCAAATGTCATCATATTATTTCAGGCACAATTATTATATTTGGATTTGTATCTTTTTTATTAATTAACAATAAGTCCTTAACAAACAAATTAATTACCTGAATTTCGATGAGGATGACAGAGTAAGAGTACGCAAAGGCAATAGCTCCAAGAGCTTGCAAACTTCTCCATAGCTTCTGGGTAGCAGTGACTATTCCTGCAGGTGTAACTGTACCTATGCTGATCCCAGTAAGGCTTCCTTTGACGGCTGCATTTCCTGTAAAAATATATATATATAAATAAAACCCGTTGGTATTGAGAGTATTCGTATATTAGAAATTATTAACAGAAAGTTTACTAAGTTTGAGCCTCTAACTTCCTATGTTATGCGTACCTACAACTTTGCCAATGCCAAGACCAAGACCAACTGTTGAGTAAGTGAAAGACATAACAGCTGCAACTATAGACAGCCACCATATTTGATCAAAGTCAGGTATTTGTGAAAAGATCACCTCTGTGATTCCAAACGTTATCATGTATCCATTACTTGACATATGACATGGATCTTTCCCTCCACTTGCATGGTAACAATTTGATCTCTTTATTGCCCTAAAATACAGAATACCAATAAACTAAAATCATGATCTTTCCCAACATTATCAAATCAATTTTTTTGAGTTTTCACTATTTTGTTTTTTTTTTTTTTCAAGCTATTGATTTATAAGAAAAAATATATATGTGAATTATTTTTTATCATGAGATTATATATAAATATATAATTACCATTAAATTATATCTGATAACTTTTTAAAATATAAACAAAATGGAAAGCCCAAAATATTAAAGTTATATTTGGTGTCACAGATAGACAAGACAAATAATTGTGTCATTACCCACAAATTACACTAATCCTACTTCCGGCCCAAAAATATTGTCACATTCCTTTTTGTATAAAAAGATTAAGAATACAATAAATAAAATAATAATTTTCCTTTTTTTATTTTTGATAATATAATAAAGGGTTAATTATTATTTTTATTTATAAAATGACTCAATACACTAAATTTTCCTAACCTTTAAAAAACATACTAACTCTCCCCTCACGAATGTCTCAATATACTACCAGACAGTTTCATCTAATTTTATCATTAGTCAACTCTACAGTGGCAGTAAAAAAATATAAATGTGCTTACTCTTTAATTTTAATTAATTACATTCTATTTTTTACTTTAAAAAAAAAATTTTATGGTTAAAAAATATATTTTCATACTTTTAACAAATTTGAAAATAAAAATATTTTTATTTTATTTTTCAAAAAAATAAAAATTTAAAAATAAAAAATAAAAAATAAAAATATTTTTTAAAAAATATTTTTTCTTTTTATTTTTAAATTTATCAAAAATATAAAAATAAATTTTTTATTTGTATTAAAAAATTTAAGAAGAAATAATTTAATTTCTTCTTAAATTATTTTTTAAAATATAAAATAACAAATAAAAAATAAAAAATATTTTTTAAAAAATATTTTTGTTTATTTTTTATTTTAAAATTTGTCAAAAATATGAAAATAAATTTTTTAACCTTAAAAATTTTTTTGAAATAAAAATAGAATATAATTAATTAAAAATAAAGGCCAATGACATTTTTTTCTTTTTACTATCATTATAGGGCTAAGAGTTAACTAATGACAAAATTAGACGGAATGATTTAATAGTATATTATGACATTTGTCATGAAGAGTTAATATATTTTTAAAAAATCAAAAAAATTTAGTGTATTAGATCATTTTTACAGGAGGAAATAGTAATTAACCCCATAATAAATACACTAAATTTTGTTTCTTTTAAACATTAAAGGCATCTTATACAGGAATAGGATTTTATTACACTCAAATATGATATATTTAAATGGAGCAGAAAATATCTGTTTATAAATTTATTTTTTTATTTTTTCTCTTTAATATATATATATATATTACATAAAAAATATATACATATATATAAATTAAATATAGATATAATAATAATAATAAATAAAAATATATATAATATCGGATCAGTTTCGAGGTTATATCATTATCCTTATTCGATTTGAACTCAACTTAAGTTAAAAATAAAAATAAAAAAACTGATTCTATCTCATTTATTAAATGGGACATATGATATAATTTTATTCAGGTCAGAATAAATTGAATACCCGGCGGGCAAAATTACAACCCTTATTTTAAAGATAAGTATTAATAAGGGATAAAAATGAAAAATTAAATAAAAAATATAACATACTTTTTAGTTTTTGAAATTTAATTTAATTAATACTTGCATCTCTATTTTTTAAAAAATTAAGTATTTAGTCTATTCACTTTAATTTTGTTAGACAATTTGAGCATCTCTATTTTTTTAAAAATTAAGTATTTAGTCTCTTCACTTTAATTTTGTTAGACAATTTGGTTCTATCGTCCATTTTGTTTCACTTTTCCATTAAATTTTAGTAAAATGGTATAATGCTCCTTCTCCTTCATTGTTCAAATTTTCACTTTTTAAATAAATTATGTTTTAATCCCTAAAATTTGATCTAATTAACACTCAAATCCCTACATTTTAAATTTAGTTAAAATAAAAATGTATGTGAATATTATATTATTTTTTATTTTTATATTTAATTTAAAATTAAAATAAATAAACTTATTTTTTATTTATTTACAATAATTATTTTTATTTAATTATTTAATTTATTTTCTTTTTTATATATTTAATTTAAAATTAAAATAAATAAAAATAATTTTTATTTAATTAAGACTATTATTTTTATTTAATTTTTTTATATATTTAATTTAAAATTAAAATAAATAAAATTACTTTTTATATATTCAATTAAAATAATTATTTAAAATTAAAATAATTTTTTAGTACATTTAATTAAAATAAAATAATTAAAATTTTATATTTTTCACTTATTTTTTATAATGTATAAGGTCCTTTTTAATTTTAATTAGATATAAATTAAAAAAAAAAAGTAATTCTTTTGATTAAGTATACAAAAAATAATTATTTTAATTAAACATATAAAAAGTAATTTTTAGTAGATGAAAAGTAATTTTATTTATTTTAATTTTAAATCAAATATAAAAAAAATAATTAAATTAAAATAATATTTTTAATTAAAATTATTATTTTAAATTTTATTCATTTAATTTTGATTAAATGAAAAGCCGAAAAAAAAAAGGAGAGGAAGAAGCAAAAAATTTAGGCAATGAAGAAGATGGAGCATTTTAGTAATTTTACTATATTTTTTTTAATTTTAATTTTTTTTAAATTTTTTAATAAAAAAATGAAAAATTATACGAAATAATCAAAGTGTCTAACAAAATTAAAATATAGAGACTAATTAGTAAATTTTTTAAAAAATAAGGATATAAGTATTAATTAAGTCAAATTTTAATGACTAAAAGTAATATATCCAATAAAAATAAAACTACAATTAGAAAAGTGACAATTTTTTCTGAATATCTCAAAAAAAAAAAAAATTGACAATCTTTTTGAGACAGAAATAATATAATAAATAAAGAATTAAACTTCATATTAACTAAATAAAATGTAAAAAATATTAAATAGATAGATGAATAGAATGAAAAATAAATATATAAGTAACATTAAAAATTTATTATTTTCAAATTTAAAATATTTAAGGAATATATATATTGTGTTTTTTTCTAAAAAAAAAAATACATTTATTCCTCCAATGAGTAGAATTGGGATTTATCAAATAAGTTTGGGAGATAGAAAAAGCTGAGAAAATTAAAAATCAAATTGAATCCAACTTAAATTAGTTGGTTTATTCAAAATTCAATTTAATTTGATTAATTTTATTTAATTTTTAAAAATTATGATTCAATTTATTTAATTATTAAAAAATTTAATTTAATTTAAACTGGACCAACCATATTGATCCCTGTATAAGCTATTCTAGTCTAAGACAACAATTAAAAGGCTCAGTAGTTATTAAGAAACTGAAAAAAAAGGAATTTCTAAAAAGATAACAATTTAAAAAGAAAGAAAACTTGCATCATGCTGACTGATGCTGCAATAGTATAGCCAATTGCAACTCCAAACAAATTCAGGTATTGAATCAATCCACAGAAAAACACCTTCTTTCCACCTGCAACAAAAAGTAACTCTCCCTATGATTATAATTACCATGGTAAAAAAAAATAGTTTTACCTAATAAACAAAGGGTTAAAAAAAATTTACTGTGTTACCTAAGTTGGCCTTGACAGCATCCATGTAAGTATAATTTCTCTGTCCCTTGACAGGGTCACCAGCCCTATAACATTGGGCTAGTAGATTTGAAGTGTAGAGATTGACAATGGCAAAAAGGATCATAACGGCTGGTCCTGCAACCCAACCCAGTTGCCCAATGGCCCAGGCCAATGATAGGACTCCTGACCCTATAACAGCTGTAATTATATGTGATGCTGAAGTCCAAAATGTTCCTGTACGTGTACCCATCCAATTTGGTTAAAATTATTAATTAATTCTAAAGTTAATCTCAATCATCCACCAAAACTATAGGATAAGATAATGCATTAAAAAATAAACAATATGTAATATTAAAATTTATTTCATTAATTATTATTAAAGTGATCACTGGTTAATTTTAGTTTAGGAATTCCATTTTATTCTAATAAAATAATTTCCTTTTTTTATTTTATTTTTAATCAGCTCAATTTTTTTACATAGAATTCCAATATTATTGAATTAAAAATTTATTTATAAAAATAATAAAAAAAATTATTCGAATACATATATTTTTTACATTACGAGACACTAAATTAATAATTATATTATCAGTTGGCAGTTTATCTAATAAATAACTTATTTATTTAACGTACATACATAAATTTGATTTCATCCTCTTCCAAGGTCTTAAAATAATAATAATAATAATTAATTACCAGTTCTCTTCAAGCGGCCATCATCATCAAAGCATTTAGAGTAGCTGCCCTCAAGGTTTATTGCTTCACTCTCAGTTTCATTATTACGAGTAGTTTTAACAGCTGGTTGTACTTCCACTTGTAAATAGTGCCTTATATCATGTCTTTCTTCAGTCTGAAAAATAAATATATATATATATATATATATAAATACAAGAAGAATATTCCTTTTTTTATAAAAAAAAAAAAAAAAAAAAAAAAAAAGGAAAGAGATCGGAGGGAGAAAATTAAGAAATAAAATTGATATACTTACAGCTCCATGATGGATTCTGCTTGGAAGAGTTCGACTCCTTGGCAACATAGCTTTGAAATGGCAGAAAGAGATTTTATTTTATTTTTGTCTTTTAATTTGAAAGAGCGAACTAATTAATTAAAAAAGAGAGCAATATGAATATAATAATGGATATGTTTCAAAAAAAAAAAAAAGAGAGATTATTATTGGAAAAAAGTAAAGAGAAATGTAGGGTGAGGTATACAAATATGAAGAGTTAGGCTTTTTATAATATGCAAGAGAGAGAGAGGGAGATAAAGTGAGCAAACATGTTACACGCTCCCTCCTATTTCCTGTTCACAATTCTCCTGCCAATTTTTATATAAGTGGCAATAGTACTATATGTTTTATATAGTGGATATTTATTTGTTTATTTGCTGTAGCAATGAGTTGATATCACATATATAGTGATAAATCCACCTCTTCAATCTAATAAGAAATAGATTATATTTAGAAATGGATATGTAGAAGATGAGTTTAATAAAATCTCGTGTCTTTTATGAGCTTGAGACTTTTAAACAAATATGAATGTACTATATAATTTAAGTTATTGCTATTTTTTTTTTAATTAATTAATAAGATAATATTACTTGAAAAAAAATATTACAGATTAATTTTCACACACCTTATTGAATTTATTTTGTTAATTTGATTAAAGATATATAACTTACGCTCGGATAATGAAATTCGTAAATTAAAAAAAAATATTCATTTATAGTTTGATTTCAAATATCGAATTAAAATCAATAAGTAAAAGAGTAAACTTTTTTATTAATCAAATTAATCATGGAAATTAATAGTTAATGAGATTTTGGTTTTGTGAAAAAAAAAAAAAAAAATCTAAGTTAAAACTCTATAAATCAAGAGGTTTGAAGTTTTATTTTTATAGATGTGGATGATTATAGTGAAATTGTTTGATTTGGTTACTAAACAATTAATAAGTATATTTCAGCATAGGGGAGCTTATACTTCGATCCGTTTTATGATGTATATAAAAAGTAAATAAAAAGGAACTCCAATGATTAACTTAATTAATAGAGGAGTTTGCTTTTTTTTTTTTATTATTATTTAGGATTCGATTTTTAAAATCAAATAATAAATAATATTTTTTTTATTTATAAATTAAGTAATCTAAGTGTGAATGATTTATTTTTTATAAAACTAAAAATAGAAATTTATTATAATATGCAAAAAATGACAAGTGATATCACATAAATAACAGTTTGCATATTGCATATTGATAGACTATGGGATTGTTTGATTGGCCAATTAAATATTTCTAATTGCTGATTACCAACATGTGCATCGCCAATTGAAAAAATTTATATTATTTGATTGGCCAATTAAGAATTCTGATTATAATAAAATTTATTTTCAATCGATAAATTTCATAAGCAGTTATAAGCTGCTTTTAGCGATTAGTGATTTGACAATCATATTTTTACACTAATCGCATATTTAGCAATCGCTTTACCAAACACCCCCTACATGAAGCCATAGTATCATGAGAAGGCAAATTAACTAAAGGCCAAAATTTCCAGAAAAATCTTTAAGCACCTAAAAGAAAAGATAAAAGCGAAAAAAAAATGTGGCAAGGAATTGTTAATTTGCTGATATTTATCAATCTTTTAGACATATTTTTCACTGTAATTTATGATTCCAACCTTGCCAACTTTTTGTATCACTTGTTAGCAGCTATATATATGGATCAAATCTCCCAATAATTTTATTTTTTTCTCTACAGCATGGCTGCTTTTGACCTCAGCATGATGACTCCTAAATATTTTACATAATTTATTCTTTCCCTCTCTTAATTTCATACCTAAATTCTAGCATCTTATTTTTGCCTTTTTTTTTTGAGTTTTGGTTATATATTTTTTTAACTTATTTTTAAATATTTTATTATTTTAATATGCTGCAAATTTTTATTTATTTTTATTAAATTTAAATATTATCTTTTAATAATTTTGATTATTAATATAAAGAAAATATGAGGATCAAGTTTGTAATAAATAGGTTAGCAAAAAAAAAAAAAATATATTATATGTATTTATTTATATAAATTTTAATAGGGATCTATAGCTTTATATAAGTTTAGATTTTAAGAAAATTTATTTGATGTATGATGAAAATTTTTTAGATTTTTTTATATATCTGTATAGGCAGGCCTCATAAATGCAGAAATATATTTAATTAGATTTGGTCCTTTAACTTAATCTTGGCTCGCAAAATTAAAGTCCTTGGATGGTAAATCGCATGTTTAATTAATATAAAATATAATTAAAATTTATAAATAAATAGGTATTGGATCTAATATAATTTAATTTAATTAGAGGCAAAATCATTTTTAGATCAATGGGATTATACCAAAATAACTATGAATTTATAATTGATAAAATATATTTAAACTAAAGAAATTGGTGCGGAAATGAACAAAATTTAGTGTAAGTTAGACAATTAATTCAGAATAAAATGGATTCTAGTTTGTTCACTTATAAATTCTTTCAATAGGAATCTATAAATTTTAATATAAAATAATAAAATATTTTTCATAAGAAAATT
This sequence comes from Aleurites moluccanus, assembly GCA_948193065.1. Lineage (NCBI taxonomy): Eukaryota > Viridiplantae > Streptophyta > Magnoliopsida > Malpighiales > Euphorbiaceae > Aleurites > Aleurites moluccanus. The sequence goes on from CANXYC011828608.1 coordinate 20,826, forward strand.
ATATTCAACATGGATAAGTGAGCTGATATTTGTTTATTTATTTTCACAAAATCAATTAATTTAAAATGATTTAAATTACTTTCAAGAATTTAACTTGAATGATAAGAAATTTAAATTTTTTAGGAGAGATATCGAATTTGAATTCTTTTTATTTTTAAATGTATAATTCATAAAAAAAAAAATAATGTGGTGTCTTATTAAAATTTTTTCAATTTCCTAATGACACTAACAATTAATGCTATCTAATGCCATCTATGAAAAAAAAAAAAGAGAGTTAAATTTGAAGAAATTCCATCCTTGGTATTTGGCAAAATGTGAACCAAGCACCTATCTATTTGTTTCCCTAGTGGATGGTGGATATAGTTTGGCTTTCATTTCATTTGATAGGAGGTTTCTTTTCAAATTTCCACTATGGGACATGATATCTATAGCTTCCCGACCTTTGATATTAATAAGGATCAATTTATAGTACATTTGGTCCATTGATAAATTTAAAAAATGATATATTTTATAAATAATCAACAGATATTTTTTATTAACTAAATAAATTAATAAAATTAATTATGGAATTTATTTTTTTTTTAAAAGTTTAATTATTATAGAATTTTTATATTTTCTCATATTATATTAAAATATCTATTTTTTTTAATTATATTATAAAGTTTTCATATTTTAATTTCGTTAAAATTTGAAATTTTTATGTTAAAATTTTGTTAAATTAAACCATCCCACCACCACCATCTTTCCATTATAAATAAGTACAAACCCCATATATGATTATATAATTTTTCTTTCCCATAACAAAATTTTTAGTTTTTGCCTTTAAAATTTGTTACTCAACTATAAAATTTGAAATTTGAGCATCTCAAATCATCAGCAAACCACGGAATTGAATATTTTTTTTTAAACATACAAACAAAGCCAACTCAACTAAATCATGTCTAACCAGTTCAATTTTTCGTTTTTAGCGCAACTAAAGAATAATATAGCAGAAAAAGTTCACATCTTTTTATACAACTTTCTCGACAAACAAACATAAAAGGGTGGAAAAAATTCAACACTTAAGAAAAAAAAAATTATCTAACAAACCAGCAAATAATTGGAAACTTACAAAAAAAATTTAAAAAAAAGCACCAAAATGGGAAGAAAGTTACCTTAAGAGCTAATTGAGAAGGGAATCTCAGTTACTACTAATGGACTTAAAGAAACAGAGTTAATGGTAAAAGATTTGAATTTACTCTTCAAGCCACAATTGAAAAGAGCAAAAAAATGAAGAAAAAAAAATGTGATGCCAGTGGTCGAGCTCGATGGGGAACAATGGTGAAATTTCATTGCATGTTGCTATGAACCGGTGATAATTTCTTAAGCACAGGCGATGATTCACGAAAAGTAGGGCGAACTTCTATTGTGGTGAGTATGGGTACCAATAAGTCATAAATTATCGTCTCTGGAGATCGATATCTAGCGAAACCGTTGCTGGGTTCCATCACTAGAGCTCATAGCTCCTCTTTCATCTCGTCTCTGCATTTTGATGGCAGTGGTCAGATTCGATAGATTTATTGGTGGTGTAGGTGTAGACCTTTGATTAGAAGATCAGACAAACTTATATGCACTGTAAAGTTGACTCTAAATCAGACATTTAGGATGAAGAAGTGAAATATGGTGAGAGCTTTAAAATAAAATAAACAGTAGGCCTAATAGGTGGAGGTAGAACATAAAAGAAAAGGTATTTTGGGTAATGAATATAATAATTTAATCAAAATTTGATTTTTATGTTATTGATGAAATATGAACGAAAAGACCTTATAGTATAACGGAATCAAAATATAGAGATTTTATAATATAATTTTTAAAATATAGCGATTTTTTAATATAATATTACAAAATATAAAGACTTTATAATAATTAACCCTTTTTCAAATTAATTTTAGTGGACTTATAAGAAAAAATAATAAATTATTAATAAAAAAAATCTACTTTTAATTTAATGAATTTCTAAACATTTAAATAAACATATAAATTATCAAAATCAACATTTAATATTTTTTCTTAAAGTGAGAGTTAAATTACCATGTACATATATGATTAATTTGGATTAGATATATTCAATTAAACATGAAAAGTTGTACATATAGTTTAGATATCAATTATGATGAATTTGATATGAATTAAATATAAATTTAGACTTCAAAATTTAACAATTACATATTTTAAGTTAAATTTAAGTTTAAATTTTAACAATTGAATATAAATCTAAGTTAGATATAATTTAAACTTCAAAATTTAGAGATTCCAATTAAACATTTCACTATATATTAATATCAATCATGTGGAACATTAACTTATGATTTTTTAATGAAATATATCGATTTCAATTTCTTCGTGTAAAAATTGACTAATTTACTAATAGTTTTAACTTATTATTATCTATATTTAAATCTGCCACTTACTCATATTTTTAAATAAATTATATTATAATATTTATTATATATTTAAATAATTAAGATTTAAAATTTCAACTTAATTTGTAACTATGATCTAATAAATAGTTGAGTTTTTTTTTTCCTTTTCTTTATGATATATATAGTTAGTTTTTAACATTTTAACTTGTGATTTTCGCATATTGTAACTTATGTATCGATTGATGAATGTATAATATATATATATATATATATATATATATATATATATATATATATATATATATATTATTTTGAAAATTACAAGTGGTTTTTTACAAGTTAGTTTTAATTAAATTATATCAATTTTAATACATTCTAGTAAAAACTTCATTTTGAAATTTTTTAAATATATTAATAAATTTTGAAACAATATAAAAGAAAATTATATTCACCTATATTAAAATTATTTAAATATAAAAAATATATAATAAAAAATAGATTATCAATTCTTTATAAATTAATTATACAAAAAATTGTATTATAGTAATTATATAGATCTTAAATTAGAAAATAAAAAAAGACACTTTAATATTTTCTTCACAATTTTATGTTTTAATTTTAAAAATAGATTGATAAAATAATTATATTACTCATACAATATAATTATTAACATAATTTTAAGTCAATATAATTATAATTATAATTTTTAAATAATTAATTTTATAAATATATGAATCTTGTTTATAACTAATAAACTGAAAAGCAATACATGTTATTATAGGGATAAAAATTAAATCAATTAAACTGATTAAATCAAATTAAATCTATTAAATTATTATCTTTCAAATCGTTCAAATCGAATCGATATCAGCCCTGTTTTATCATGATGTTTATACATATATAATTAATGATCAATTGCTATTTGAGATATGTCTGCTAATAAATATCATAAGACGTGTAAAAAATATCATAAAAATAATAAATTATAAGGGTAATTTTTAATTACCTGCTGTATAGACTGTCTTTAATTTTTCAATGACTAAAATTTAAAATTAATAATTTAACAGTGAAAAATGGACAGATTTACAGATAATTGATAATCATGGTGTTCTATAGAAAAAGCCTTAACAAAAACTATCATTTTTTACCATTTTAAGGACATGGGCGTTTTAGGCAAGTAAACTGAGACAAACACAAACATACACACCTATTAGCATAACCTAAAACTTTAAGGGATAAGTGGAAGTCTCCTGTTAGTGTCTTTGACTAGACATTTCCAAAGATCCCTTTCAGGAATTTGGCTGCTTTTTTTTTTTTTTTAATACGAAGAATGAGAGATGAGAGACAAACCTAACATATTATTCATCTAAAAAATGCACCAGCACTAGGCTATCGCTAGTGGTGAAGAAGTGTATTTGTTGCGATGGGAGTTTTTGCTCCAACAAATGCTTGCTGACACACTCTTCACAATGTACAGGTTCCCAAACTCCACCTCTCTCTTAATGACAACTCCTGCCTTCTACTTCTATCTTGAAGTCATCAACTAATTTACTTGATATTTACTACTTTGATTAAGGTGATTAACCAATATTTTCTCTTATGCTATTTGTTGATATAATAATAATAACAATGCAAAAGATAAAATGCAGTTTCTAATTGGTTTATTGGCCTAAAATATTATGAAATTTTTGACTTTTTATAATTTTATTTCATCCTTTAAAAATAGATTATTATATCCCAAACTTTTAAAATTATTAATAATTGTGCCATTGTAATATCTGCCATTTTCTTTTTGAAGTGTCATTATCAATTTTATTTTGTTTGGAGAATTTTAAAATTTAATGAGAAGTTTGGAAATCTCAGAAATTCTGCTTTGACTGCAGCTGAATTCAGTATTGGCCATTACTT
>CANXYC011828878.1:0-31141 GCA_948193065.1 Aleurites moluccanus
TATATATATATTGCCACAGGAGGTGCAGCTACTATGGTAAGCTTATATGATGTTGGCCTAAGTATGAATTGTATTACAGAGAACTATTATATGACCTGTGATATATGAAGTCATTATATGAGTTGATATAGATTGTGTATGATGAGCTAGCATAAGTATGAAATGATGTGAGTTGTGCATTTGAGGTTGACTTTGGATTGACATTGATTTAGAAGTGTTTTGTTATGTGTTTCTATTTGGGTAATGTTAACATTACAGAGGAGACTTTGTCCGTTTTTCTGTAAAACTTAAGTGTTTAAAAAAAATATATGTCATAAAAATGGATAAGTGTAATAGAAACATGAATGATAGCATGTAACTTGGGTTCTTCGTGATACTGGTTATGTGAATTTTTCCCGTGCCCTAGGACCGTCACAGCCCTATAGTGTGGGATGTGACAGTGATATTGGGCATGATTGGTTGTCCATGTATTTTGCTATCATTGATTATAACAAGAAGAAGATTGTGTTCAAGCCACCTTCGAGTGAAAAGTTTGAATTCCAAGAGAAAAAGAGTGAGGTTCCTTATTATTTGATATTCGCCATCGGGGCGAGGAGATTGTTAAAAAAAGGATGTCGAGGGCATTTGGCATATGTCCAAGACACAAAAAAAGGAAGTGAAGGGCATTGATTAGATTCCTATTGTTTATGAGTTTATGGATCTATTTCCAAAAGAATTGCCTAGTTTACCACCAAATAGAAAGATTGAGTTCAACATTGAAGTACTCTCAGGTACTAATCCGATATCGATACATCTATATCGTATCACCCCTTATTGAATTAAAGGAATTAAAGATGCAACTACAAGAATTGTTGGATAAAGGGTTCATAAGGCCTAATAGTTTGTCTTGGGGTGCTCCGGTGTTGTTTATTAAGAAGAAGGATGGATCTATGAGATTATGTATCGATTAACAGAAACTCAATAATGTCATTATTCAAAATAAGTATTCACATCCTCAAATTGATGACTTGTTTGACCAGTTGCAGGGACCAAGTCATTTCTCTAAGATTGACTTGAGATTAGGTTATCATCAGTTAATGATTAAGAGGGAGGATATGCTAAAGACTGCTTTTAGAACTAGGTATGGTCACTATGAATTTATGGTCTTACCATTTGGATTAATGAATACACCAATTGCTTTTATGGATTTAATGAATAAGATCTTTAAACCATTCTTAGATAAGTTTGTGATTATGTTCATTGACGACATATTAGCGTATTATAAGAGTAAGGAAGAGCATGAAGAGCATCTGCGAATAATTTTACACACTTTGAAGAAACATCAGCTTTACGCTAAGTTTTCTAAGTGTGAATTATGGCTTGATAGAGTTGCCTTTATGGGATATATGATTAATAAAAAGGAGATTTTTGTAGATTCAAATAAAGTTGGTGCGATTCTAGATTGTCCTAGACCCGCCAATGTGACAAAAGTTATGAGTTTTCTAGGTATAGCAGGCTATTATCGGAGATTTATTCAGGATTTCTCTAAAATATCTATTCCTTTGAGTAAGGTCACTCAAAAGCACGTGAAGTTTCAATGGTTTGATGATTATGAGGATAGTTTTCACAAGTTAAAGACTTGTTTGACTACTACTTCGATTTTGGCACTACCTTTTGGTAAAAGTGGTTTTATGGTTTATTGTGACTTTTTGAGAGTGGGACTCGGTTAAGTTTTGATGCAAAATTGTAAGGTAATAGCTTATGCTTCTTGTCAATTGAGGAAACATAAGTTCAATTGCCTGACCCATGACTTAGGGATGGCGACAGTAGTGTTTGCTTTGAAGATTTAGAGGCACTATATGTATGGTGAGAGGTGTGAGATCTACACGAATCATAAGAGCTTGAAGTATATCTTTTAGCAGAAAGATTGGAACCTTAGGCAAAGGAGATGGATGGAGTTGCTTAAGGATTATGATTATAAGAATTTGTATCATCCGGGAAGGCTAATGTCATAGCTAGTGCCTTGAGTCGGATATCATTGGGGAGTTTGGCTCACATTAAAGTGAGTAGGCAACAATTGATTAATCAATTTTAGAATTTGCATAATTTAGGAATTCAGTTTGGCTTATCTGATGATGGAGCATTTTTGCCTCATTTCAAGTTAAATTATTGCTGGTTGATCAGATTAGGGAAGCTCAAGATAGAGATCCTCACTTGGTTAAGTTGAAAAGCGAAATAGAATTGAGGAAAGCTCCGAGATTCGCCATTAGGGATAGTGTATTGAGATATGGTACAGTGGATGATCTGATTGAGCAAGTGATGAGGAAAGCTCATTATGCTAATTTCAGTGTGCATCTAGGTGCTACTAAGATGTATCATGATACTAAAAAATAATATTAGTGGTATGGCATGAAGAGAGACATATCAAAGTTTATGGCTAAGTGCTTGACTTATCAGCAGGTTAAGTTTAAGCACCAAAAACCATCTGAGTTACTTTAGCAGTTACCTTTTCCAGAATGGAAATAGGAAATAATAACTATGGATTTTGTGGTAGGTTTGCCAAGAAATTATAGTGGACATTACTCCATTTGGGTGATTATAGATAGGTTGACAAAGTCAGCTCATTTTCTACCGGTAAACACTACCTATTCAGCTTGTCAGTATGCTCAGTTGTATATTGATGAGATTGTGAGATTGTATGGTGTTCCGATATCGATCATTTCTGATAGAGGTACTAATTTTACCATAAAATTCTAGCAGAAGTTGCATGAGTCATTGGGTACTAGAATGGATTTCAGTATAAATTTTCATCCGTATATCGATGGACAACTATAGAGGACCATCCAAACTCTAGAGGATATGTTGAGGATGTGCATTCTAGATTTTAGAGGGAATTGGGATAAGTACCTACCATTAATCTAATTTGCTTACAACAATAGTTATTATTCTACGATCCAGATGGCACCATATAAGGCTATGTATAAAAGGAAGTGTAGATCCCCTATTTGTTGGTATGAGATTAGGGAAAGGTTCATCGTAGGTCCTTATTTGATCCGATATACATCCGAGAAAGTACCTTTGATTCAAGAAAAATTGAAAACTATTTTTAGTTGTCAGAAGAGCTTTACTAACCCTAAGAGAAAGGTTCTTCATTTTGCTGTTGGTGATAAGGTCTTTTTGAAGGTATCACCAATGAAAGGAGTTATGAGATTTGGAAAGAAATGCAAGTTATCTTCGAGATATATTGAACCTTTTGAGATTTTGGACAAGGTTAGAGATGTTTCATATCGGTTAGCACTTCCACTAGACTTGGATATTGTTCATCTGGTGTTTCACATATTTATGCTTCGCAAGTATATTTTGGATCCTTCACATGTTTTGCGAGCGCAGCCTTTGGAGCTTAACTCAGACTTAACTTATGAAGATGTTCCTATAGCCATTATTGATAAAATGGTTAAAATACTTCGAAATAAGAACATAGCGATGGTGAAAGTTCTTTAGAAGAACCAATCGACGAAAGAATGCACTTGGGAGAGCGAGTTTAGTATGCAGACTAAGTATCCTCAATTGTTTTAAGATTAAGAGTAAGATTTTTGTAAAATTCAATGATGAATTTTATGTTAGGAGGGAAGAATTTAATACCCTCTATCTGTATTGCTTATGTTCTATGTTATGTTTGGTTATTTCTGAATGAATTTGTTTGTACTATGATAGATTTTGATTCTCTGTTCTGTTCTGCTTTGTTTTCTGCTAGTATTGTTTGATAGAGTGTGTTATGTTGGTTATAGATGGCTCTTAGAGAGAGTTTTTATATGTTAAGTTGTGTTTGGCAGAGTTTTGGTTAAGTTACATTGGAGAGTTTGAGAAATGCCTATAACCTATTTTCACGAGCGTGATGCATATCTTCATGGGCATACAAAAAGTTTCTGTCTGAATTTTGGATTTTTATCATATTGCTTTCACGGGCATGAAAGATCGATCTTCATGGGCGTGAAAGGTCAATCTTCATGGGCTTTAATCCTTCTTTCATGGGCGTAAAGAGTCGGGTTCTATATTGTCACGTCCCAATTTTAGAACGCGACAGTCCTAGGATGCAGGAGATGCAAGAGGCGACCGACACTCGTAGAATCCAGTATCACATACAATCATCAATTACTATCAATTTATTATTGAGTTACTTAGTTACTGCTCATTCTGGCATTCTGTAATCTGTCTGTAATTCTTACTGTAAATGACTGTAACAATCATCATCACATGCCATAACATTAATTATACTTTATAATATGCCATACATATGTGTTCATAAACTAACTATACCATATAAATCTATGGAGCAGCTAAAATATAAACATACAAAAATACAGTGTTTAATATAACTACATTGTCACTCGAGTAGTAGAAATCCACAAAGATATCAATAAATGGGATTTTGCCTCCGACTCTACACCTGGAAATGGGAAATAATGAGAGGGTGAGTATATAAGATACTCAGTGAATCTAATATGCATCGATCATAAACATGAATTGGAATATCAATAAAGGATAGGCAGATGAAATAATAATATCTGTCTGCACAAAAATATCAGAATACAAAATCAAGTTATAAAAGATGACTATAGAGTCAATAATCAAGTCAATGGAAAGTATATCACATGGATAAGACAGATGTAGGGCCATAAAACTCATATCACATGTATCATCTTATATCAGTAAACATAAGACTGATAAGGTCTTATTTCTAAGACTGTTAACCCTTCCCAGCTAGGGTATCATTATACAATGTGCACATTACCGATAGTATGTACCTACTATCTTGTCAGAGCAGCAGCTCTGTCAAATCACATTTGAGCGATAATAAGTATAGAACAAGTCAATAGATACCATTAAACAACAATGGTATCACTAAGTATCAATAACTCAATATCAATCAATTCAAGTTACAATATAAACAATGGAATGGCAATAACAAGTAGATATATAATGGCAATAGGTTTGACAATTAATAATGGGATGGAATATAGATTGGTCGTACATGAACAAAAAGTTAGCACAATTGACATGTCAATGTCGCTGGCGATGATGGCATTCAAATGGTAGGCCTATGGAGAACAAGTGATAGGCCTATGACAAAATGACCTAGACATTTCATCAAACACTTGGTGTGCAGCAAAGGATGGACAGATTGGCAAGGTTTGGGTGCAACCCCAACATTGCCCCAATATTTAACAAACAACTCACAATCAAGGCAATACAATAGGCATTGATTATCTAATAAATAACAACACATAATGGATCAAAAATGGTATGGAAATCAAGTGAAATACAAAGCAAAATTTCAAGGATGAATAGTGCTACTAGGTTCGGCCAAAATGGAGGTTCCAAGGTAGGTTTCTAATAAATATTTTAACACATAAGGCATATTATTTGATGCATATTAAACTCACCTAGCACTCCAAACAAGCCACCAAAATTGATTTGCCATGAAGTTCCTCAAAGGAGGCAAAATAGGTAATCTTCCTCACTTTGATTTTCTACAACAAACCAACCATCAATAATCCATCTATTAGCTTCCAGTTAACATATTCTAAGCTTAATTAATACAAACTAAGACAAAATCAAAGATTTAAATCATACAACTTCAACCTAGGGTTTGGAAGTTGGGGAAAAGTTACCATATGCATCAATTAATGCAATTAAACACAACACCCATCCTACTTAATATCTAAAACATACAAATCAACCTTTAAACCAAAAGAATCACTTCCTTACCTTAATATTGAGTTCCACTTGAAAATCATAAGCCAATGGTTCTTGAAATGCTTTGTGATTCAAGGTGAGAAATGGATGGATGATGAAAGATATAAGGTTGGATTCAAGTATTCTTTAAGTTTTTCTTAAGATTTTGAAAGAAATTTTAGTGGAGAATGGATTATGGTGTTCGAACAACATAGAAGAAGAAGGAAAAGATGAAGCAAAATGGCTAAGGCAAGCTTATATACTAAGTTAAGAATGGCAAATTGCATTTAAGTCCTTAAACTTTCCATAAATTAAACTTTAACCCTAACTTCTTCTGTAATTTATTCTGACAATTTTGTTCGGATTTAGATTTCAAAGTGGAAATTCAAATAGCTTATTTTTATTTATACTTTATTATAAAAATAGTTTCATAGCCATTTTAAAACTCAGATAGTTGATTTCCCACTATACCTCTAAAGTTCCACTTATTTACGATTTTGCTATTACTTACTTTTTCAGTGTTCCTATATATTTTTCACCTCTTTCTTTACACTATAATTACACATATACTTATATGATTCTTTACCCCTTTATTAAAATCATAAATTCATTTGTCGACTGGATTGCTATTTTCTCGGCAATATTATTGACACCGATATTTTCCTGGACAGTAACTCATATGCATTCTAACTGTATCTCAAAAATTATCTTTAGTTATTTCGATAATTCCAAACCAACAACTGATTATATTAACATTCAATTATGGTAGGCTTTTCTAGGGTATTATATTCTACCCCCCTTCAAATAAATTCGTTCTCGAATTTAAAACAAACACATACCTCTTGGGATTTCCTTATTCCGTAGCTGTCTGACTTGTTGATCAATAATCTCCACTAGTAGCTCCTCATATGACAAGTTTTCATTAACCCTAATATATTCTATGTTTTCATTAACCCTAATATATTCTATCTCCAATATATATGATGGATCAGGTATATATTTTTGTAGCATAGAAATATGGAACACTGGATGAATATGGCTGAAATTTGGTGGAAGAGCCAATCTATATGCCACATTGCCAATCTTCTTTAAAATTTCAAATGGCCTTACAAATCTTGGTGACATCTTCCCTTTCTTTCCAAATCTCATAACACTTCTCATTGGTGAGATTTTAAGGAAGACATGGTCAGCAACTGCAAAATGAACTTCCTTCCACTTTGGATCTGTATAACTCTTCTGTCTGCTAAAAGCGGTCTTCATCCGTTCTTTTATAATTGGCAACTTTTCTATTGTCTCCTTTATCAACTCTGGGCCTTCCAACTGTTTCTCACCCGGTTCTACCCAACATATTAGAGATATGTATTTCCTACCGTACAGTGTTTCATAAGGAGCCATTCCGATAGAAGAATGGTAACTGTTATTGTAGGAAAACTCAATCAGTGGTAGATACTAGTCCTAGTTACCTTTAAAATCCAGAACATATAACCATAACATATCCTCTAATGTCTAGATTGTCCTTTCTAACTGTCCATCGGTCTATGGATGGAAAGCTGTACTGAGCCGTAACTAAGTACCCATAGCCTCTTGGAACTTCTGCCAAACCTGAGAAGTAAACTGTGTACCCCTATCCGATATAATGATCAGTGGAACTCCATGAAGCCGTACAATCTTATCAACATAAACTTGTGCATACTAAGCTACTGAGTAACTGGTCTTCACTTCCAGGAAATGAGCAGACTTCGTCAATCGATCTACAATATCCCATATGGAGTCATAACCCCATATAGTCCTCGATAAACCGACTAAAAAATCCATAGTAACCTGCTCTCATTTCCACTCTGGCAACTCTATCTCCTGTAACAAACCAAACGGCTTCTGATTCTCAAACTTAACCCGCTGACAGGCTAAGCAAAAAGAAACAAATCGAGCTACATCCTTCTTCATACCAGGCCATCAATAAACATCCTTCAGATCATGGTACATCTTTGTAATTCCTGGATGTACACTATATGATGAATAATGAGCCTCTCTCATAATTGGATCCCATATCCCATCAATGTCAGGTACACATATCCGCTTCCCATACTTTAGTACATCATTCTCTACTATAAACTCCGCTACTTTGTTGTTCTATACATTGCCCTTTAGTTTCAGTACATATGGATCCTTATCATGTGCCACCTTAATATTATCAATCAACAGTGGCATAAACCAAAATTGGGCTATTAGAGCCGAGATATGATCGTGGGATCCCAAATCCAACTCTACACTCATATCAGCTAACTCCTTCATCTCACGAATCAATGGTCTCTTGGAAACTGAGATGTGAGCTAGATTGCCTATAGACTTTCAGCTCAGTGCATCTGCTACTCCATTAGCCTTGCTCGGATGGTAAAGGATCTCACAATCATAATCCTTAAACAATTCAACTCATCTATGGTGCCAGAGATTCAAATCCTTCTGCTGAAGTATATACTGCAAATTCTTATGATCAATATATATCTCACATTTAGACCCATACAAATAATGTCTCCATATTTTCAGTGCAAATACTACTGCTGCCATCTCTAAGTCATGTGTCAGATAGTTCAACTCTTGCTTCTTTAATTGTCGAGAAGCATAAGCAATCACTATCTAATTTTGCATCAGAACACACCCCAACCAACTTGAGAAGCATCACAGTACACTGTAAACTTCTCATCCTCTGATGGCAATGCTAACACTGGAGCACTCGTGAGGAAAGACTTCAAAGTCTGAAAACTGCTCTCACATGCATCAATCCACTGATACCTCTCCTGTTTCTGAGTCAGCTTAGTCAATGGAGCAACAATTCTAAAGAAATCCTTCACAAATCTTCTGTAGTATCCTACCATGCCAAGGAAACTATCGATCCCATAAATACTGGTAGACTGAGGCCAATTTGCTACTGCTTCAACCTTCTGAGGATCTACCTTGATACCATCCTTACAAATAACATGCCCTAGAAAGCACACTTTGGTTAACTAGAACTAGAATTTAGACAACTTATCATATAGCTGATGCTCTCGAAGTGTCTGCAGTACAATCCTCAGATGCTCTGAATGCTTCTCCTCACTCCTGGAATAAATAAGAATGTCATCTACAAACACTATAACAAACTTATCCAAGAATGGCTTAAAGACTCTAGTCATCAGATCCATAAATGCAACCGGTACACTAGTCAACCTGAATGGCAACACCATAAACTCATAATGTCCATATCAGATCCTGAAAGTAGTCTTGGGTACATCACCCTTCTTAATTCTCAATTGATGATACCCATATCTCATATCAATCTTAGAAAAATGACTAGCACCTTGCAACTGATCAAACATATCATCTATTTGAGGCAACGGATATTTGGTCTTCATAGTCACCCTATTCAGCTGCCTGTAATAAATGCACATCCTCAAAGAGCCATCCTTTTTTTTCATAAACAATACTGGAGCATCCCACGGAGAACTGCTCGGTCTAATAAATCCTCTATCCAATAATTCTTGTAACTGCACCTTTAACTCTTTGAATTCTACTGGTGCCATTCTATACGGAGGAATGGATGTCAGATCGATGCCTGAATACACCTCAATCTCAAACTCTATCTCCCTATCTGGAGGTAGACTTGGCAATTCATCAAAGAAGACATCAGGAAATTCTTGGACTATTGGTATCTGATCAATCCCTACTGAAGTCTTCTGCACATCTATCACATGAGCCATATATGCTGAACAACCCTTTCCTATCATCCTCCTTGCCTGAATAGCAGAAAAAAAAAACTGATTCTGGATTTATGTCTATCACGCAGGAATTCAAAATTAGGTTGCCCTTCAGGCTGGAATTTAACCCTCTTCTCATAATAGTCAATAACTGCACGATGTGTCATTAGCCAATCCATACCAAGGATCACATTAAGATCTAATACATGCAATTCTATCAAATTAGCACGCAAAATATTATCATTTATCTCAATCACACAACCAGGGTAAAAATAATTTACTTCTACACTCTCCATAATAGGTGTAGTTATCTCTAGAGACACTCAATAATTACTTCTCTTTATTCAACTTAGGTGTAAACAGTGGTGAAACAAATGAATGTGTAGCACAGAGTCAAACAATGAATCAACAATCTCATTCTGTATTAAAATAGTACTTGTAACCAAATTTTTCAGATCTATGTGCCTCCTGAGTGTTCACGGCAAAAACTAGCCCATGTTCTCTACCTGCTCGGCGCCTGTCCTCTGCCTCTGCCCCTACCAGGAGCCTCTCTAGCCACATTCTAACTCATCTGAACAGTAGACTGGGAAACTGTAGCAAATGGCTACTGATCATCCTATAAAGGACATCTGTTGATAAAATGACCATGTTGCCCACATTTCAAGTAGCCACTCTGTGCCGTCTACCACAAAAACTGCAAATAGGCACACTAGCCATCTGAGTTGCAGGTCCAAAAGAACCCTATGAATAGGCTGGTGCAGACTACATTAGAGGTCCCCTACTATGTGTCCTCCTCCTTTGAGTACTAGATGGAGGTCTCTGATTAAACCTGGGCACTGGCTCAATCTGTCTAGGCTGGGAGCTGCTCTCTCCTCTCCTACCCTGTGATCCAGGTCCTCCCTTCCTTTTTTGATCCCTCTTAGCTCTCTCTGACTTATACTTTTCTTCCATCTGATTGGCCTTGTCAATGATAGTAGTAAGAGATGTAAACTCTGTAGCTAGTAGGGCATTATGAAGTGAAGCATGCAAACTCCTCCTGAACATGTTGATCAAATCTGCCTCAGTAAGAGCAATCTATATAGCATATATGCTCAATCTAATAAATTCCTTAGCATACTCCTCCACTGTCCTATTACCCTGCTCAAACTGCTCAAACTGTATCAGATTTTTGGTCTTCACCCCTTTTGTCAGAAACTCATCAATCAACCCCTGTCTGAACTCTGCCCAAGTAGGAGGATGATCACTATAAAATCCATCGAGAAAACCATGTCCATGCTTTCCCCTTCATTAATAAATCCACTAGCTCAACTATTTTGATATCTGAACAAGGTAGTCTCTTAACTACCTTCTCAACTTGCTCAAGGAAGTCAATCGGCTCATCACCTCTGTCACCCCTAAACTTTGGCAAATTAAGCTTCAGAAAACTAAACATAGAGATTCTGCCCTTATCAATAGCTCAACAGGATCCCTGTACAGCAGGCTCTCCAGGAACCATAGTTGGCTGCACAGGAGCTGGAACAACAGGTACCGCAGTTGGAGCAATAGGGGGTGGCACTGCTGCTAGTGCTGGTGGCGATGGCGACTGTGATGGCGGCGGCATATTTTGTCATTCACGTCTCAACTCTGCTAATTCCTAATGCAACTCTATCATCCCCTACATCATCTCCTTCCTCCAGGGGTCATCACTCCTCTCTGTCACCTCTGTCGTTCGTTGGGATCGGGACGATTCATCTAAAAATTTCCTGACAAGAGACTCATTATAGGCTACCTTTGCCTCTCCAGTATCCCTATCTCTGTAGTCAAACATCTCTGTCAACTATCAAAAAATAGAACAGTACATTCAGTATATTACGAAAATGCAAAATACTTATACATACTCGACGTATACATTAAAAGATGAAACATGAATTCCTATGCTTCATAGTTTACATAACTCTACCCATAGTATAATTAGTTACTATTCCTCTGTAACCCAATTACTATTCATTTATAACCTATGCCCTAATACCACCTCTGTCACGTCCCGATTTTGAAACGTGATGGTCCTAGGATGTAGGAGATCCCAGAGGCGATCGATACCCATAGAACCCAGTATCACATGCAATCATCAATTACTATCAATTTATTATTCAATTACTTAGTTACTACTCATTCTGGTATTCTGTAATTTATCTATAATTCTTACTACAGGTGGCTGTAACTATCATCATCTCATGCCATAATATTAATTATACTATATAATATGCGATACATATCTGTTCACAAACTAACTATACCACATATAACCGATGGAGTAGGTAAAATATACACATACAAAAATACAGTGTTTAATATAATTACATTGTCACTCAAGTAGCAGAAATCCACAGAGATATCAACGAATAGGATTTTGCCTCCTACTCTACACCTGAAAATAGGAAACAATGAGAGGGTGAGTAAATAAGATACTCAGTGAATCTAATATGCGTCGATCATAACATGACCTGGAACATCAATAAAGGATAGGCAGATGAAATAATAATATCAATATGCATAAGAATATAATAATACAGAATCAAGTTACAGAAGATGACTGTATAGTCAATAATCAAGTCAATGGAAAGTATATCAGATGGATAAGACAGATGTATGTAATACCCTAAAAAGTTATAACTCACATGCATGATTTAGTTCTCAGTATGTGGTTCAAAAGTCTTGAAATGATGAAAAATAATTTTAGAGACACAGTTAGAAAGCGAACTAGTTACTTTTCCGGAAAGCGGCTGTGTCGGGAACACTGCTGAGAAATTAGCAGTCCGGTCAATAGAAGAATTCTTGAAGTTGACCAGGAGTAAAAGATCACCATAATGCATGTGTAATTTTGGTAAAAACAAAGAAGTGAAAATCATTTAGGAACACTAAAAAAGTAACCAATGGCAAAATCGTAAATAACAGGAACTTTAAGGTGAATAGTGAAAATTGGTCCATCGGAGTTACAGAATGACTCTGGAATCATTTTTATAAATAATTATAAATTAAAATAAGCTTATTTACTCCCCACATTAAAATTCAAATCCTGACAGAATTGACAGAATAAATTACAAAATAAAATGGGGTCAAAGTGTAACTTATGAAAGTTTGGGGATTTAGTTGTAATTTGCCAATTGATTTTTATATTTTAAACAACACTTAGAATCATTTCCATCATCTTCTTCTTTGCTTCATCTTGGCCAAACGTCCCATTCATATTCTTCTCCATTTCTTCAAATTTCCTAAAGAAAAATCATAGGAAATTGGAGTCTAAACCTAGTTCTATCATCACCCACCATTGATTTGCTAGGAAAGTGAAAGAAAACTAAGGATTGTTGGCCTAAAGGGATTCGGCTCCTTCACTCCATCAAGGTAAGAAGTTAGTTAGTTTGAATATTTGG
Source organism: Aleurites moluccanus (assembly GCA_948193065.1). Lineage (NCBI taxonomy): Eukaryota > Viridiplantae > Streptophyta > Magnoliopsida > Malpighiales > Euphorbiaceae > Aleurites > Aleurites moluccanus. The sequence continues at coordinate 12,857 of CANXYC011828878.1, forward strand.
TTTATATAGATGAATTAGATGATGAATTAGATGGGTTTTAAGCTAGATTGCATCAATTGATACATTTGGATAAAAATCCCTAAAATTCAAACCCTAATGGAAGTTGTTTGTCTTAGCTATTTGAATTAGTGTTAGTTTATGTTAATTGATGTTAGAATATGTCAATTGGAGGTTAACAGGTAACTAATTGATGAATTGTTTGGTGTAGAATTCAAGATTTGGCAAGGTTGTGCTATTTGGCTCATTTGGAGAATTGTGGGGAAAATCAATTTTTCAAAGCCATTTGGAAGCTTAGGTGAGTCTTATATTCATCCTTTAACATGCCTATTATGTTAAAATTGAATTTGGAAACCTTGTATGAAATCCTTGTTTTGGCCGAAACTAATGTTACTATTCATGCCCTTATATTTTGCTTTATTTTGTCTTGAATTCCATAGTCATTTTGATCCAATTTGATGTTGTTTAATCTTGTTTCTTTAATACCTATTGTGTTGTTGCAAATGTGTGTTGTTGTTGATTCAAATGGGTAAGCCAAATTTGCACCATAACCTAACCAATTGGCTTGCCATTGTATGCCCACCAAATGTTTGTGAAAATGCCTAGTTCATTTTGTCTTTTATTGTTTGCATTCCATAGGCCTACTATTTGAATGCCATTATCGCTAACGATGTTGGCATGCCAATTGGCCTACCATTTCCTTTCCCGAGCCAACTTTTGTTCCATGTCCTCGTTGACTACCAAACCACTTCTTGTTGTTCATATGCCATATATTGCTATGTCACTGCTTCTACTGATAACTAATTGATTGATATTGAGCTTATTGATATGGAGGATGACATTGTTGCATAATGGTATCTATTGATATATTGTTTCCTTATATTGATCTAGATGTGGTTTGACAAAGCTACCGCTCCGACAGGGTAGTGGGAAAATATTGTTGGCGATATGCACATTGTATTATTGGTGCTCTAGCTAGGAGGGGTTATGGTCCTGGCCATAAGAACTGATCAGTCTTATGCTCATTAATACTAATATGCTACTGGAGACTATATGTTAGCATATAGTCCATACTGATTCTACTGGAGATTGTATGATTTCATATAGTCCATCCCTTTATCTGTCTTTCCATATGACACTGAGCCTATGCTATGTTCTTTGACTATTCTGTAACCTGATATTGATTATGTATAATGTTATCTGGACCTATTGTCACCATTGTTCCACTGATACCTACTGTTTATTTGATGATGCATATAGATTCACTGAGTATCTTATATACTCACCTTTTCTTTGTTTACCCATTTCAGGAGAGGAGTAGATTGCAGAATCCTGTCGTCTGTCATCCGAGGATTTTTGCTAGCTGTTTTGATGTATATATTCTGATTCTATATTATTTTGATGTTCGTAATCTAACTGCTCCATGGGGTATGTATGGATTAGCTAGGAAATGAACATGTATATATGTATATGATGATATTATGAGTTATATGATGATTATATGATATGATATAATATAATAACGATTACAGCTAATTGTAATAAATTACAGAATGAATTATAGAATAGCAGAATGATTAGTAACTAACTAAAATGGATAATATATTATGGTTTATAGATTATACATGTGATACTGGGTTCTACGAGTGTCGGTCTCTATTGGCATCTCTCATGCCCTAGGATCGTCGCGATCCGGAAATGGGTCATCACAGCGGTGATATCAGAGCCCTAGATTACAGACAGTGGAATTTAGGTTACAGATGAATAGTACCCAAATTACAGAGGAATAGTGACTAAGTACAGAATGCGATAGAATTAAGTATACCATGGAGCATAGGATTTCCTTTGACGTCTTTTGTTGTTGTCGTATGTTATATGTTATTATTCTATATTTTTGTCATATTCTGAGTATGTTTACATTTTTTTTGACAGATTAAAAAGATGTCTGACGAGAGGGATAAAGATACCAGGGAGGTAGGGGTAGCATCCAATGAGTCTTTGGTGAGGGAGATTGCAGTTTCAAAGTATCTTTCCAGATCTCGAGGGACTGCAGAGGATACAGAGAGGGGCGATGACCCTTGGAGAGTGGAGATGATGAGGGGGTTGATGGAGTTATGGAGAGAGATGGCTAATTTGAGGCGAGAGCATCAATATGTACCTCCACCACCAGCTCCAGCAGTAGTACCTCCACCTGTAGTACCAGAAGCAGTTCCAGTGGCACCAGTTCCTGTACAGCCAGTAGGGGTACAGAGGGAGCCTGCTGTACATGGAGGCCGTAGAGCGATAGAGGAGGGTGTAGTATCGATGTTTAGCTTCCTAAAGCTAAACTTACCTGAGTTCAGGGGAGACAGAGGTAGTGACCCTGTGGATTTCTTGGAGGAGGTAGAGAAGGTAGTGAGGAGACTGCTATGTTCTGAGTTGAGAGCAGTTGAGTTGGTTGGGCTGTTACTGAAGGGTAAGGCATGGACTTGGTTTTCTAAGAGGATGGAGCTCAGGCTTTATAGTGAGCTTCCACCCTTATAGGCTGAGTTTCGACAGGGTTTGATTGATGAGTTCATTACTGAGGGGGTAAAGACCCGTAACCTGATTAGGTTTGAGCAGTTAGAGTAGGGGGGATAGATCAGTTGAGGAGTACTCAGAGGAGTTTATTAGGATGATTTTGTATACAACTCATATTGTTCCTACAGAGGTTGATCTGATCAGTAGGTTTTATAGGGGTTGTTGCACTTCATAATGCATTATTGGCTACTGAGTTTACTTCTCTGACGATAGTGATTGATGAGGCGACACAGATGGAAGAGAAGTATAAGATAGAGAGGGCTAAGAGGGACCAGAAGAGGAAAGGAGGTCTAGGATCTCAGATTAGGAGGGGGAGAGCAACTTCCAGCCTAGGTAGATAGAGCAAGTGCCACGGTTTGATCAGAGATCTATAGCTAGTAGTCAGAGGAGGAGGATTCAGAGTAGGGGACCGCCAATGGTTCAGCCAGCACCTGCCTATTCTTAGGGTTCTTCGAGACCAGTTGCACAGACACCCAATATTCCTAGTTTTGGGTTTTGTGGTCGGAGACATGGAGGGGAGTGTTGGAGACAGATTGGTGCTTGTTTGAGATATGGCCAGCAGGGCCACTATGCTAACAGATGTCCATTAAGGGCTGAGTAACAGCCATCTGTTTTGATTTCTCAACCAGTGGTGCAGATGAGACAAAACATGGGCAGAGAGGCTTCAGGCAGAGGCAGGGGAGGGCAGGCTCCCAGTGGTAGTGAGGCTCCAACAGGTAGGGGTCAGGGCAAAGTGTTTATAGTCAACACTCAGGAGGCCCAAAGACGAGATAATGTGGTCATAGGTACTATTTTGATTCAGAATGAGATCGTAGATACTTTATTTGATTCGAGTGCTACTCATTCTTTTCTGTCACCACACTTTGCACCTAAATTGAATAAGGAAAGAAGATTGTTAGATGTGCCTTTGATGATTGCTACTCCTATAGGTGTGAGTGTTGATGTGGATTATTATTATCCTGACTGTGTGATTGAGATTGATGATAACATCTTGCGTGCTGATTTGATTGAGTTGCCTGTGTTAGAGCTAGATGTTATTTTGGGTATAGATTGGCTTACGAGGCACCGAGCGATCATTGATTGTTATCGGAAGAGGGTTAGGTTTCAGCCTGAGGGGTAGCCAGAGTTTGAGTTTCAGGGTGATATTCGGGAGTTTCGGGTTAATCTGGTTTCTGCTATCCAGGTTAGGAGGATGGTTGGGAAAGGTTGTTCAACCTATTAATCATATGTGATAGATGTACAGAGGTCTTCTGTACAGCTTGATCAAATACCAGTAGTTTGGGAGTTTCCTGATGTGTTTCCTGAAGAGTTGCCAGGATTTCCCCCAGATAAGGAGATTGAGTTTGAGATTGAGGTGCATGTAGGTATTGACCCTATATCTATTCCTTCATACAGAATGGGTCCAACTGAACTGAAGGAATTAAAGGTGTTGTTACAGGAATTATTAGATAGAGGGTTCATCAGACCTAGTGGTTCTCCTTAGGGTGCACTAATATTATTTGTGAAGAAGAAAGATGGCTCTTTGAGGATGTGTATAGACTATAGGCAGCTGAACAAGGTGACAGTGAAGAACAACTATCGCCTCAAATAGATGACTTATTTGATCAGCTGCAGGGGGCTAGCTACTTTTTGAAGATTGATCTGAGGTCTGGGTATCACTAGTTTAGGATTAAGAAGGGTGATGTACCTAAGACTGCTTTCAGGACCTGATATGGGCATTATGAGTTTTTGGTGTTGCCATTTGGGTTGACCAATGCACCGGCTGCTTTTATGGATTTAATGAACAGGGTGTTCAGGTCATTCTTGGATAAGTTTGTCATTGTATTTATTGATGACATACTTATCTATTCTAGGAGTGAGGAGGAGCATATGGAGCATCTGAGGATTGTTTTATAGACACTTCGGGAACATCGGTTGTATGCTAAGTTATCTAAATGCCAGTTTTGGCCAACCGAAGTGTGTTTCCTTGGGCATGTGATATGCAAGGATGGTATTAAGGTGGATCCTCAGAAGATTAAAGTAGTTGCTAATTGGCCTCAACCTACCAGTGTTTCAGAGGTTCATAGTTTTCTGGGTATGGCTGGGTATTAAGTAGGTTTGTGAAGTATTTTTCCCGAATTGCAGCTCCATTGACTAGATTGATGAGGAAACATGAGTGTTATGTATGGACTAATGAGTGTGATCATAGTTTTCAGACTTTGAAGTATTGCCTCACTAGTGCTCCAGTATTGGCATTGCTAATAGAGGGGGAGAAATTCACAGTGTATTGTGATGCTTCTAGGATTAGATTGGGATGTGTACTGATGCAGATTAGTAGGGCAATTGCTTATGCTTCTCGTCAGTTAAAGAAGCATGAAGCAAATTTTCTGACTCGTGATTTGGAGATGGCAACTGTGATATTTGCATTGAAGATTTGGAGACATTATTTATATGGATAGAAATGTGAGATATATACTGATCATAAGAGTTTACAGTATATATTTCAGCAGAAGGATCTGAATCTCTGGCAGCGCAGATGGGTGAAGCTACTTAAGGATTATGACTATGAGATCCTTTATCACCTGAGTAAGGCCAATGTAGTGGCTGATGCACTGAGCAAGAAATCTATGGGCAGTTTAGCTCATATTGTGATTGGTAGGAGGCCATTGATCCGAGATATGAGGGAGTTGGTAGATTTGGGAGTGGAGTTAGAGTTGGGATCCCAGGATCGGAACTAGGCTCTGATAGCCAATTTTTGGGTGAAGTGACTGTGACTTAATGATATTAAAGTGGCTCAGGATAGGGATCCTTATCTACTGAAGCTTAAGGGAGAGGTACAAAATGGGAAGATAACAAAGATTTCAGTAGAGGATGGGGTACTGAAGTGTGGAAAGCGTATATGTGTACCAGATTTTGATGGACTACGGGATCGGATTATGAGAGAGGTTTACTATTCAGTATATAGTGTACATCCAGGGATTACCAAGATATACCACGATCTGACAGATGTGTATTGGTGGCCTGGTATGAAGGGAAATGTGGCTCAATTTATATCTAAATACTTAGCCTATCAGCAGGTTAAGTTTGAGCATCAGAAGCCATTAGGGTTGCTTCGGGAGATAAAGTTGCCAAAGTGGAAATGGGAAAAGGTTACTATGGATTTTGTAGTAGGTCTACCGAGGACTACCAGGGGTTATGACTCCATATGGGTGGTTGTAGACCGTCTGATGAAGTCTGCTCATTTTTTGGAGGTTAAGACTAGTTACACGGCAACTCAATATGCATAGTTGTATGTGGATAAGATTGTGCTACTTCATGGAGTTCCTTTGATGATTATTTCAGACAGAGGTATACAGTTCACTTCTCGATTTTGGCAGAAGTTTCAGGAGGCTATGGGTACCCAATTATGGTTTAGTACTGCTTTCCATCTGCAGACTGATGAGCAGTCGGAGAGGACAATCCAGACTTTGGAGGATATGTTTAGATTGTGCGTTCTGGATTTCAAAGGTAACTAGGATTACTATCTGCCACTGATTAAGTTCTCCTATAACAACAGCTACCACTCTTCTATTGGTATGGCTCCATTTGAAGCACTATATGGTAGGAAATGTAGATCTCCAGTGTGTTGGGTGGAGCCAGGAGAGAAGCAGCTTGAGGGGCCAGAGTTGATTAGGGAGACTATGGAAAAGGTGCCTATGATCAAAGAGCGGATGAGGACTGCCTTTAGTAGGCAGAAGAGTTATACTGATCCAAAGAGAAAGGACGTACATTTTGCAGTAGGTGATCATGTCTTCCTTAAGGTCTCACCGATGAGAGGTATTATGAGATTTGGGAAGAGGGGAAAATTGTCAGCAAGGTTTATAGGCCCATTTGAGATTCTTGAGAAGATTGGTAATGTGGCCTACAGATTGGCTCTTCCACCTAGTATGAGCCACGTACATCCGGTTTTTCATATCTCGATGCTGCGGAAGTATATATCTGATCCATCTCACATATTGGAGGTTCAAGATGTGGGTCTCAATGAGGACTTGTCGTATGAGGAGCTTCTAGTGGAGATTGTTAATCAACAGGTCAGATGATTGCGGAATAAGGAGATCCCCATGGTAAAAGTACTTTGGAGGAACCAATCCATGGAGGAATGTACTTGGGAGAGTGAGCAGGAGATGAGGAGCAGATATCCATTCCTGTTCCAGCAGTGAGGTATGTATTTATTTAAATTCGAGGATGAATTTATTTGTAGGGGGTAGAATGTAATATCCTAAAAAGTTATAACTCACATGCATGATTTAGTTCACAGTATGTGGTTCAAAAGTCATGAAATGATGGGAAATAATTTTAGAGATACAGTTAGAAAGCGAACGAGTTACTTTTCCGGAAAGCGGCGGTGTCGGGAATATTGCCGAGAAATTAGTAATCCGGTCAACAGAAGAATTTCTGAAGTTGACCAGGGGGTAAAAGATCACCATAATACATGTGTAATTTTGGTAAAAAGAAAGAAGTGAAAATCATTTAGGAACACTGAAAAAGTAACCAATAGGAAAATCATAAACAAAAGGATATTTAAGGTGAATAGTGAAAATTGGTCCGTCGGAGTTACAAAATGACTCCGAAATTATTTTTAAAAATAAGTATAAATTAAAATAAGCTTATTGACTCGCCACATTGAAATCTAAATCTTGACAGAATTGACAAAATAAATTACAAAAGAAATTGAGGTGAAAGTGTAACTTATGAAAGTTTGGGGATTTAGTTATAAGTTACCTATTGATTTTTGTATTTTAAACTACACTTAGAATCATTTTCATCATCTTCTTCTTTGCTTCATCTTGGTCGAACCTCCCATTCTTCTTCTTCTCCATTTCTTCAAATTTCCTAAAGAAAAATCATAGGAAATTGGAGTCTAAACCTTGTTCTATCATCACCCACCATTTATTTGCTAGGAAAGTGAAAGAAAACTAAGGATTGTTGGCCTAAAGGGATTCATCTCCTTCTCTCCATCAAGGTAAGAAGTTAGTTTGTTTGAATTTATGGTTTATTTAGATGAATTAGATGGGTTTTAAGCTAGATTGCATCAATTGATGCATTTGGATAGAAATCCCTAAAATTCAAACCCTAATGGAAGTTTTTTGTCTTAGCTATTTGAATTAGTGTTAGTTTATATTAATTGATGTTAGAATATGTCAATTGGAGATTAATAGGTAACTGATTGATGAATTGTTTGGTATAGAATTCAAGCTTTGGCAAGGTTGTGCTATTTGGCTCATTTGGAGAATTGTGGAGAAAATCAATTTTTCAAAGCCATTTGGAAGCTTAGGTGAGTCTTGTATGCATCCTTTAACATGCCTATTGTGTTAAAATTGAAATTGGAAACCTTGTATGAAATCCTTATTTTGGCCGAAACCAATGTTACTATTCATGCCCTTATATTTTGCTTGATTTTGTCTTGAATTCCATAGTCATTTTGATCCAATTTGATGTTGTTTAATCTTGTTTCTTTAATATCTATTGTGTTGTTGCAAATGTGTGTTGTTGTTGATTCAAATGGGCAAGCCAAATTTGCACCATAACCTAACCAATTGGCTTGCCATTGTATGCCCACCAAGTGTTTGTGAAAATGCCTAGTTCATTTTGTCTTTGGCCTATTGTTTGCATTCTATAGGCCTACTATTTGAATGCCATTGTCGCTAACGATGTTGGCATGCCAATTGGCCTACCATTTTCCTTTGTCGAGCCAACTTTTGTTCCATGTCCTCGTTGACTACCAACCACTTGTTGTTATTCATATGCCATCTATTGCTATGTCACTGATTCTATTGATAACTGATTGATTGATATTGAGCTTATTGATATGGAGGATGACATTATTGCATAATGGTATCTATTGATATATTGTTTCCTTATATTGATTTGGATGTGGCTTGACAAAGCTATCGCTCTGACAAGGTAGTGGGAAAATACTGTCGACGATGTGCACAGTGCATTATTGGTGCCCTAACTAAGAGGGGTTATGTCCTGGCCATAAGACCTGATCAGTCTTATGCTCATTGATACTGATATGCTACTGGAGACTGTATGTTCGCATATAGTCCATACTGATTTTACTAGAGATTGTATGATTTCATATAGTCTATCCCTTTATCTGTCTTTCTATATGACACCGAGCCTATGCTATGTTCTGTGACTATTCTATAACTTGATATTGATTCTGTATATTTTTCTCTGGACCTCTTAGCACCATTATTCCATTGGTACCTACTGTTTATTTGATGATGTATATAGATTCACTGATTATCTTATATACTCACCTTTTCTTTGTTTACCCATTTCAGGAGAGGAGTAGATTGCAGAATCCTGTTGTCTGTCATCTGAGGATTTCTGCTAGCTATTCTGATGTATATATTCTGATTCTGTATTATTTTGATGTTCATAATCTAGCTACTCTATGAGGTATGTATGGGTTAACTAGGAAATGAACATGTATATATGTATATGATGATATTATGAGTTATATGATGATTATGTAACATGATATAATAACTATTACAACCAATTGCAGTAAATTACATAATGAATTACAGAATAACATAATGGTTGGTAACTAACTAAAATGGATAATATATTGTGGTTTATAGATTATGCATGTGATACTGGGTTCTACGAATGTCGGTCGCCATTGGCATCCTCCATGCCCTAAGACCGTCGCGATCCGGAAACGAGTGGTGACAATGTAGGTCCATGAAACTTATATCACATGTATCATTATGTATCAATAAACATAAGATGATAAGGTTGTATGGCTAAGACAGTTAACCCTTCTCAGCTAAGGTATCATTATACAATGTGCACATTGCCGACAGTATGTACCCACTACCCTGTCGGAGCGGTAGCTCTGTCAAATCACATTTGAGCCATAATAGGTATAGAACAAGTCAATAAATACCATTAAGCAACAATGGTATCACCAAGTATCAATAACTCAATATCAATTAATTCAAGTTGCAAAATAAGCAATGAAATGGCAATAACAAGTAGATATATAATGGCAATAGGTTTGGCAATTAACAATGGGATGGAACATAGGTTGGTCATACATGAACAAAAGGTTAGCACAATTGGCAGGTCAATGTCACTGGCGACAATGGCATTCAAATAGTAGGCCTATGGATGAACCAGTGATAGGCCTATAACAAAATAAACTAGACATTTCATCAAACACTTGGTGTGTAATAAAGGACGAACAAATTGGCAAGGTTTGGGTGCCACGCCAAACATTGCCCCAATATTCAACAAACAACTCACAATCAAGGCAATACAATAGGCATTGATAATCCAATAAACAACAACACATAATGGATCAAAAATGGTATGGAAATCAAGTGAAATACAAAGCAAAATTTCAAAGATGAATAATGCCAATAGGTTTGACCAAAATGGAGGTTACAAGGTAGGTTTCCAATCAACATTTTAACACATAAGACATGTTATTTGATGCATATTAAACTCACCTAGTACTCTAAATAAGCCACCAAAATTGATTTGCCACCAAGTTCCTCAAAGTAGGCAAAATAGGCAATCTTCCTCACTTTGATTTTCTACAATAAACCAACCATGAATAATCCATCCATTATCTTCCAATTAACATATTCTAAACTTAATTAATACAAACTAACACAAAATCAAAGATTCAAATCATACAACTTCAACCTAGGGTTTGGAATTTGGGGAGAAGTTACTATATGCATCAATTGATGCAATTAAACACAACACCCATCCTACTTAACATCTAAAACATACAAATCAACCTTTAAACCAAAAGAATCACTTCCTTATCTTGATATTGAGTTCCACCCAAAAATCACAAGCCAATGGTTCTTGAAATTCTTTGTGATTCAAGGTGAGAAATGGATGGAAGATGAAAGATATAAGGTTGGATACAAGTATTCTTTAAGTTTTTCTTAAGATTTTGAAAGAAATTTTAGTGGAGAATGGATTATGGTGTTCGGACAACATAGAAGAAGAAGGAAAAGATGAAGCAAAATGGCTAAGGCAAGCTCATATACTAAGTTAAGAAAAGCAAATTGCATTTAAGTCCTTAAACTTTCTATAAATTGAACTTTAACCCCAACTTCTTCTGTAATTTATTATGACAATTCTGTTGGGATTTAGATTTCAAAGTAAAAAAATTCAAATAGCTTATTTTTATTTATACTTTATTATAAAAATAGTTTCATAGTCATTCTAAAACTTAGACAGTTGATTTCCCACTGTACCCCTAAAGTTTCACTTATTTACGATTTTGCCATTGCTTACTTTTTCAGGGTTCATAAACATTTTTTACCTCTTTCTTTTCACCATAATTACACATATACTTATATGAATCTTTATCCTTTAATTATAATTAGAAATTCATGAGAGTATATTAAATGCATTGATGGCCATAGATTTTGGTTGTTGGAAGAATTAAGACAAATAGTGAATAATAATATGACTAGTACCACTTCTTGTTTTCTTCCATAATTTTTTTTTAAGAATGGTTAAATTAAGTTTAAGAACTATCTAAGAAAGCTCTAGAAAGTCTCTAATTGCAAGAATTTGATATGGATAATGTTGGATAAGGAAAACCCTAAATTTGCGATTTGTTGTAATATGTTAGGCTTGGAGCATTAAGTGCTTCTGAGTTGATTTTGGAGCTTGACAGAAGGTTTGAGCTTCAGTTTGGATTGTTTCTTTATAGAGATGAGTTATGCATATGTGCTTTGTATATATTTGTATATGTATATATGATTCTTTTGCTAAAATTCATAATGAGCATATCTATGCAATTGTTAAATTGGTAATTCCTTGAAACCAATGATATTTGTTATAAATAAATATATCTTAATACTATTATTGTGCTTTAGAGTTGGTATTGCTATCTATTTCTTTGGAACCAACTCCTTATTATAGTATAAACCGATTATTCTGAAATATTCATTGATTGATAAGAACCTCTATTACAAATAATTGTATTATATACCGAGTAGATGTTATTGTCAAAACGCCTTCTCTATGAGGGATAAATCATAAGACTGTGTGCACCAGTGACTTGACAGATAGAGTCAAAGTATTAGGGTCCTTCCTAGATAGGACAAAGTTTTTCTAGGTGCATGTTAGAATAAGCACATGTATTATGTATGGAGATTATAGTACTCTTGTTCTGTTTACGGATGTCATTAGACTCCTATTCTTTTTCTGTATTGTTCTGACATCTACATTGCTTAGCCTATATATATATATATATATATATATATATATATATATATATATATATATATATATATATATCTGTGATGTGCCATTTCTTGTAGGCACTTATGACCTATATACTTTGAGCTTTGATTCTTATTCTGATATGTAATTGACCTTTGATTATATATTTGACATTTGTAATATGAACTCATTTTACCATATTTATGGATAAAGACAGTACTCTAAACCTCTGATCTGATTCTAAACCTCAGGAATAACATATGTGAGTAGAAGGCTCACCCTCCTTCTGTTGTGATTTTCAGGTGCTAAAGAGGTAAATCCAGAGATTGAAGATAGAGCTTATTGACTTCTTTCTCCAAAAAGCTATTTGAAAGTATAGATTATGTTCATTTTGGATATATTTTGTTATTATTTTGTGGTGCAATCCTCTTAGAGCTCCATAATAGTTGAATGGTTGTAATATTCTTTTAGGTTATCACTTATTCATTTTTGATAAAGTACCTTATTTGCCTTTGATCCATAGTGAATAAGTTGATTATATTTTGATAGTTATATCATAGAATGATATTATAGGTTAATGATGTTTATGATTTGGATTCGTGGATGGCTATAGATATTATTTTGTTATTGCCACATATTAGGTTAGTGCATTATATGGATTTTTGGTGGTCTTAAATCTACGCATGCCCTAAGACCATCGCATCTCTTATTTTGGGATGTGACAAAGCTAATTAGAGGAGTTTGGAATTAGGGTTTCAAAGTTGAGGAAAAACCTAGGCTAAATTAGGGTTTTAAGAGCTTATGAACAAATATAAAGTTGTAGCTCAATTTTGATGGTCTTAAAGAAAGAATTTGAAAAATTGTAAAACATTAAAGTTTTAGATATGTATCTTAATTATATTTTTCTAAAATGGTTTTGCAAAATTTGATGTGTGTAAATATATATAGATCCCTGAGTAAGACTGATTCAGATTATAAGACTTGCAGGAAATCCAGAATTGATGATTTAATTTAAGGAATTTAGAGAATGAATTAGATAAGGTATAAAACATGAAAAATATTCATTTATGTGTGAAATAGATGAATATAAATTATTTTTCAAATTGAGTATACACGTTTTGAATTATGATTATTACATTAGGGTCTATAGGATGACAGATTATAGAGTTGCAGGGTTGAATTTAGAAATTCACCAATAATTTTGTAGTACTTAGATTGATCTAAATTTTGGATATATTATATTTTTATATGTCTAGTTTAAGTGGAAAAAAAAAAAGTTAAAGCAATTGGAAATTTTTAGCTTAAGATATAAATACCAGAAGTAAGGCTACCAGAATATATCAATCAACTAAATTTTTAAGTTAAAACCCTAGGTTTAGGGTTTGAAGGGAATTAATTTAATTCAGGCTAGGCTTTTGTAATTCCTTGAATAATGAGTTTTAAATTATGTTTAATTGATATGTAGTTTTAAGGAAAAGAACAGTAGAAATAATAATATGGATGTGGATCTTGAACGAAGTGAAGAACCATATGTGCTTAATGTAAGAAAGAAAATAAGGATTGTATTTTAGGCTAAACTAATAACTAAGGTGAGTTATAAATATATTATTATGCATAAAAATAACATCATTGGAAATTACCTGTGTTTTGACTAAAGCATAAGTTTCCATTCCGTGATTGACTTAGTGTGTTCATTGATTTTTTGTCTATAACACCACGACTTTCTCATATCATTGACATTGTATTTGAACATATTTTTGCCAATGACCCTTATTGTACCAAATACCTAATGCCATGACATGACAAAACTACCCAACTGATGGGGTAGTGGGTGAAAATATCGGCATTGTGCATAATGAATTCTTTTTATTGAATCCTTGCTAAGAAGGGTTAATATGTTAGCCATAAGGTCTAATAAACCTTATGTATTTCGCTAGCTATTTCACGAGGTTATATCACAAGCATGTGGCTTTATATCTATTTTGTTCATATTTATTTGAATTATTGAGTCATTGACACATGTGATCTAATTTGATATTATTTGTTTCATTGATTGTTTAGCTTACCTATTTATTGATTCTTACTATTTTGAATACCACGTGACATAAGCATTTTACCAAGCCTTATGTATGATAATATATTTATGACTCGCTGAGTATTTTATATGACTCACTGAGTATTTTATACTTACTCCTTAGGTGATTTATTATTTTTTCAGGTTTAGAGTCGGTAAAGGTTGTGGTTCCAAAGACTTCTTCTTTCCTCTTATTGGAAATGATTGTAGCAAGTAATGTAATTATATCTTTCATACATTTTTTTTGTTCTTTAGAAATGTTCCATGGGATTTGAGGTGTTGATGTGTATTAGAATTAAGTTTATAAATAATTATAAATATGAAGAATGAAAAATAATTGGGTAATCCAATATATGTATGTGATATTTAATTTCATAAAATATGAAGATAATTATTGTCTTAAGTGAATATTGATTTAATTAGCTAATGTAATTTGAAATTGTGAATGAATTATTATAGTGAGGTTATAAGGGTGGATTAGAAGTGAATTTTCTATGCAGGTTGAGGATTTTGGTAAATTATTAAAAATGTTGAATTTGGTACTATTCATTCTGGAAATTACATTGAAAATATAGATAAACTATGTTGAAATTTATATTTGATAGTTAAGGATTTAATTGGTATTTAAGTGGATAAGAGTTTTATGGGTATTAATAGCTAAACTGTTCCTATGCCTTAGGACCGTCATATTTTAAAATTTGGAATGTGACAATAAAGCACCTTCATTAAATAGGATTGATATGGATTATGAAAATATTGAGTCATTAGTTATTTCAAAATTATTTGAAAATAATAAATATGATGAAATTTCAATTGATATAGATGAAAATGATGAATTAGATGACACATTAGTTGATTATTACAATAGCAATGAAGATGTCGAAAAAAACACCATTGATGTTAACAATGATGATGATATTAATATAAGTATTTGATATCCAGTTTGTGTTTAAGTAATGTTATTTGCAATAATTTAATATAAATTATTATTTATTTTTGTCACATCCCCCATTTCAGGAGATATAATGGTCCTAGAGTATGGGAAAGGCATAAGGCCACCTAAACCCGTAGAACCCCAGTCTGTATTTCTACAGAAAATTCGTCATAACTACTTTATTATCTAATTCGTCATAACATTAACATAACCTGTATAAATCAGCACTTCTAATCCCATATTCATCCCATACTATAATGTACATGCCATATTTATTATCATTTTCTCTAATCCAATACTTTACACTGCATATATAGTGTAATAATTACATCTCATTAACATAGCTTCATTTTACATTATCATTACTAAATCCATTATTACATATCATGAAGCTACTATAGAAATATTCATAAATACAAATAAGGAGTCATTACAAAGATAAGGAAAATTCTACTCTTGAAGGAAGAGAGAGGAAATGAAATTGTCGCTATCTATCAAACCTTGAAAAGGATAAACCATAATGGAGTTAGACGAATCTCAGTGAATAATATATATACTCCCTCACTTGTGAGGCTAGGTGCTCACAAGAATGGTCATTCAATAACAAATTACAATATTCCAAGATAGTAATATGAATGCCAAGAAACAAGGTTTCCAATGGAATTCAATATCAAGTTTCAAGTATAATATAGTTCAATAGGAACAATCATATGATCAATAACATTGATCACTTGCAAGAAAAGACTATAAACCAAATGTTCTATATCCATGACAATTAGCAAAATCCAATGAATAATGGACAGAGACTACAATTAAGTAGCATATCAATAGTTATATATTGATTAGACTGTATGTCTAGGACCTTAATCCCCTCCTAGATAGGGTTTCCAATACAATACACTGTGCACAATGCCCAATGAACAAACATCTACCCCATCAGGAGAGTAGTACTGTCAATGGTCCCAGATATATATTGGGTAAGTAAAACTGTCAGCCAATAATGAACCTCACTCAATATATATATATATATATATATATATATATATATATATATATATATATATATATTAAGGATTCAATTAATAATGGCTACATAATCAAGAGACTTTAATAATAATACAATTTATTAGGAAAGATTCAAGGAAACAATATGCAAAGGCGATAAGTAAAGAAACATATATGTTACTCACCCCAAAAATCCAATGTGTCTAACCACCTAGCACAAACTAAAAGAGTGGTATTCCACTTTCTTGTCTTTTCCTTTATCTCTCCTTTTTATTGCTATAACAAACATAAATCTCAATTTAGAAACCTAATTACATTAAAATACAACAAGCAAACCTAAATTCTAGACAATATTCAGAAATCATGAAATTTCTACCCGAGTATATCCTGATTTTTTACTTATAACTCATTATGTGTAGGTCCAAATGCTACTTTTTTTTTAATTTAAATTTAGCTAAGATATAATGACACATTTCTCATATTTTGACTTTCCCCTGATTCAGAAGTTAAGGTCCTCATATTTATCAATTTCAGAAGGGTTATACTTCTAAAATCCCTAACCCGAGCCAATCTGCCTCAGGATATATAGTTAACAATACAGTGAGAATTTGATAAAACTTCAAAAAGATTAAATATTAGTGACATGTATATATACAACTTTTATGTTTTAAATATTGTCAAATTCCTATATTAAGGGTCTCAAAATTTAGTTCCAACTTTCTGCTGAGTCTCAGGAATTTCACAAAAATGAAACCCCATTCGAGTCAGTCATGTTTGGAAACTCATATCTCCCAACACAAAAAGATTCAATCAAAATATTCTGAAGAACATATATTCTAAAAATACATAGATACAACTTTTATGTTTTGTACATTTTCAAATTCTACTCCTAAGAGCACGAAAATAAAGCCCAAAATTTCTGTCAAGCCACAAGAAATTTCTGAGATGTAAAATTTCAGAATTCCCAATCAATTTCTCTACTCTAGAAATATCATCCTATAATTTAATCATTCAATTAACTCATCAAAAATAAATTTCAAAACTTGTTAAGAAATTTTCCTTGGAGAAAAATTGATCCAAATCTCTATCTAAGCCCAAATAATTCAATTAGGTATTGGAGGAAACATTATTTGTGAAGAGATTTATGCTAAATCAAGAGATTTTAGGAAGTTAAACATAAAAATTTTCCCATAGAGAAAGCTTGGAATTTTCGACCATGAAGGAGGAAATGAAGAAGATGATGACTTCCTTTGTAATACTGTAACCCCTCAGCCTAAACTTGATCTAACCCTTAAAGAGGAACTTAAGGGGGAAATTTTTCCTTTCTTTTAAACATGTTAATATTATGTATTTATGCATGAAATTGATAGTTATGCATGTTATATAAGTTGATTTTATGCATAAAAATGGTTTAAAGGCTGTTAGGACAAAATCGAAAAATTTTGAGTTTTTGGTGAACTGGGGGCAAAATGGTCATTTCACACTCCCTTTGGATTTTCAAGGATTTAACACTATATTTGAAGGTAGAAAAGAATTTAAGGACTTGAAAATGATATTATTAAGTTTATTTGAATAATAGTTGGAGAATTAAACCCGGTTGAAAATGGTTCCCAGCAAGCTGCTCAATTGAGATGCTTGAGGTGCTTCTTTTGAACTAAGGCTATTTTGGTCTTTTCCTTTGCAATATGGAGTTATAGAATGTATGCAACCTTATGGAATCATTTTAGGCTTGATTAAATCTAACCATTGGATGAAAAGATGAAGAAATGGATGGTTGGATGGCTAGGTTTGACCAAAAGTACCATAAACCTAAAATATAGGATCACACATTTGATATTTAAGTTGATTTTTCCCACCCCTTCAATTATTCATCATCTTCCTTAGCCAAAAGATGAAGAAACTTTCTCTTCCCTCCATTGTTTGGTTCGGCCACCTTTGAACACCATCATCCTTTATTGTTTTCTTTCAATCTTTGATAGAAATAGATTAATTCCATCATTCTAAACACTAATATAACCATAGAATTTAAGGAAAAACTAGAAAAAGGAACAAATTAATTCATTGAAGTTTTTGAAGAATTTTTGGTAAGTTATTAGTTTTGAAATTCTTTTGATTCAATTATGTTTATATGATATTCCTTGATGTTTGTTAGTGATCAAAATATATTTTGTATGGTTAGAATTCGAAAGAATGGATTGAAACCCTAATAAGAAGAACTTTGAATCAATGTATGATTTTGATGAATTATTTTGATCAAATGTTGTTTATTTGATTTGTATAGTATGAATTAATGGTTGAATGATTGAAATAAATTGATTTGGAAGGAAAGCAAGCTTGGCTGAATGTGAGGTGCTTAGGTTTAGGTTGATGTTTGATGATTTTTATAGGTTTAAATGATGGAATGAAGTGTATTTGATATGAATGTGATGAATTAATGGTTAAATGATGGAAAAGAATCCATTTGAATTGAATTATGTTTTGGCCGAAT
>CANXYC011828924.1:0-12596 GCA_948193065.1 Aleurites moluccanus
ATTTCCCACTCTGTTACTATTTGCAATTTCCTACTTCCTAAAGGTCCCATAATTCAAGTTCTTTTGCGTCCATTTACAATTTTTTATTTTGTTAGGTACGTAGTCTATAAACTGAAATTGAAACTTCCTCATCATGCCTGCGATTACCTCAAATTCTACCAATTGAGTTAATTCCAATTGCTAATGCATTTGCATTGCCTTTTTCATTAAGCTAGAAATAATCATCGCCAGATAGACCTCATAAAGGACAGGAAAAGGAAAAAAAAAAAAAAAAAACCCAATGAGTTTTAGATCAATGGTATCTTCTAGGACTGTATGATTGCGAATTCTCTGTGCAAGTTTAATTAATGAAAAAAAAATTTTAATAATTGGAAATGAAAGAAAAAAAAAATTCAAGCTAATTTCTTTAATTTGCCCAATGATTAAATATTTTGCCGAGTGAGACTTGAGGGAAGAAAAGTGAAAAAAATTAAGCACAACAAATCAAGAAATTTTGGGGCGCCGTGGATTATAAAGTGGGCGAGACAAATTTGAGTACAAGATGGGAGAGTATTTAAATATCTATTTATTTATTTTGAAGAAAGATAATTTTAATAAATTATATTAGAAAAACAAACATCAAATAAAAATTGATGAATACAAAACCACTCATAATAATCTGACATAAAATGAGTTCTCATTATTAACAGATAAACAGTTTTTTTCACAAATCACTTAATAAAAGAAAAGGAAATCTCATCCAATTTTTGAACTAAACAATTACAATCATCAAATACCAACCCCACACTAGAGTAATTCTATAATTTTCCTTGGAGAGCTTGAAAGACCAAGAATGAATATGTTTCTACCACAACTCATTCCCATCTCTTTTCTTTGATCCAACTAAGAGCTTCCCTCACTCTCAAAGCTTCACCTATCAATCACTCTGACAAACATGAATTACAACAAATTTAGCTACTACAAATTGGTTTATATGGTTACTAACTAACATACTCAATTAAAACCTTATGCAGGATTTATAAGAAGTGCTCTTTTATATTATAGACATATAAAATTTAAGAAAAAATATAATGATAATAAAATAAATTTATTTAAAAAATATAAAAATAATAAAAATATCAAACATATATTTTAATTAGAAATAATTAAAAGTCATTATAATATTATTAAAAAAAAAAAGGAAATTGGGGAAGAAAATTGAAAGAAAATGAAGGGAAATTGAAAAAAAAATGAAGGAAAGTAAAAAAAAGAAAATAATATTTTATTAAGTACTAAAAAGTTAATTTTTTTAAAATATAAAAATCATTATATTAATTTTATAAAATTTCAGTGAAAATCTAAAAAAATTAAGGGATCACATTGCCTGTATATGGATCTGCCTGTGTACCCAGTCCCACCTTACCCAAACTGTTGAACATTGTAGCATTCACATTTAGCTTCAAATAGCCAGCCTGAAGAGCAGACCAAGAACGAGCACGCTGAAAACCAGCAGATGACGTTGTTAAGTTCATTTTCCTTGTCAATTGAGCATCTTTCCATTCCTTTAGCAGTAACTCTGCATCACGAAGGATTTTAGATACAGGCACAATCATAGCCACTTATTTTTTAAGAATAAAAAAAATATGTATTTATATAAAAATTATATTTTTATAAAAAAATACATAATATATTTATATAAATATATATGTGAAAAGCATCATTATATATATTTTACTTAGAAAATATAATTATAATATAAATAAATATATATAAAAATAAATTTTAAAATTTTAATATGAATTTATGTTTATTAAAATAATATATATATAATATAAAATATATAAACAAGTATATAGGATGAGTAGGGATGCAAACGAGCTAAGTTTTAACTAGTTCGAACTTGGTTCGTTATTTTTTTCTGAACTCGAGCTCATAAATTGCTTTCAAGCTCGGCTCTCGAGCTCGTTATATTTTATATAAATTCGAGCTCGACTCGTTAAAAGCTTGTTTATAAACTCGGTTCGAACTCAGTAAAAAACTTATTTATAAACTTGATTCGAACTCGGCTCGTTGATAAATTATTATTGAGCTCGAGCTCGTTTCGTTTTAAAGGTCAATTGTAATTCGTTTATAGCTTATTTTACAAATATTCATTTCTAAATTAAAAAAAAATATTTAAAATAAGTATAAATATAAAATTATCCAATTATAATCAAGCATGCTTACGAGCCCATTAATCAAGCATGTTCACAAGCCTACTAATTAAGCTGTTCACGAGTCTAATCGAGTCAAGTTTTGTGTTACTCAAGCTTGATTTGTTTATTTTTCGAGTTTTAAAATAAGGTTCAAACTTAACTCGTTTATAAAATGAACCGAATGCGAATGAGTTTTTATCGAGTCGAACACCGAGCTGTTCGTGAACGGCTTGACTCATTTGCAGCCTTAAGTATGAATTCGGAATAAGTATAAGAATTTATCTACGTCATCATAATTTGAATTAAACGAATACCCAATAAGACAGATCAAAATGGTCATCCCTGCTTAAAATACCAATTTAAAGATTTCATGTTATTTCCTCGATACACTTTTTTCTTCTTTCATACTATTTTTCATTTACATTCATTTCAATTTTAGTATATATCATTTTCAATTGTCTGACCAGTAAGATTCATGCGCTACTTATGTAGATGTAATTTCGTGAATGACAATGCTATTAATGTAATTCACACATTATTCATGAACTGGTGCAGTTCTTTAGTAAAAAATGGTAAGGTTACCGTCCCACATCAGATTCGACACACAATCTAAACTGAACTGACACTTGCAAGTGACAAAACCTTCCAATGGTTTCAGATTATTCTCCATGCCCTACACATCATGCATTGGCTTACAATAACTACTCATCACAAATCATCGATAATGAATTCCAGAGTAGACTGAAATTTCCATTCATTTTAATTAACAGATCAACATTAATTTTGACAAGCTTCAGCATCTTTGTTTTAATAAGCCAAAACGCTCTAAAAAAGGCATCCTGCATGGGCACTAGTGCAAACCAAGACAAACAAATACATGACGCTGCAGCACAGATGAGAAAAGATTGCTCATTACTGAACATTGAAAATCACAGCTAATAACAATTTAAACATATGAAACCATAGTAACATGATAGGCAGATTGGTGCCGCCCATCATTGATAAATAAAGGAAGGAGTACAGCAAAATCTCCATGTCTGAAGTTAATTTCAAGAATGCATAGCATTGGATTCATCTTCGTCACCATCCCCTACTGGTGCTTCATTAAACATGTACTGGTTCTGATACTCCATCAAGTATTGTGTTGATCTCTTCACATCTAGAAATAGATTGTAAACTCGAGTGATGTCTTCACTCTCTACAAGTTTTCCCTTCCGTCTCTGGCATGCCAATGCTGCAGCAGTAATGAGATGGATGGCATATCTCAAGGATGTTTCTACCCCAATATGCGTCAACAAAGCCTTTGCCTCTTCAGACATCTCCACTTCTTCTTCTTGGCATCTAATGTCCACAATCTTTCGAATTTCATCCTTTGTATAAGGTTGAGTTGTGATAATTAGTAGGCGATCAAGGAGATCAATGGGAATCCCATGTGGAGATTTGTAATTTGTGCCTCGAATTGTAGTGATCCCTCTGTTGGTTGCAACAACCAATATTGGAGCCATCTCATTCTCAAGAGCACGATTCAGGAAAGAGAAACATTCAATATCGAGCATGTGCACCTCATCAATGAAGAGAACACCTGGTACGATATCTGCCTTCCCTTCCTCCCTCCATTCTGCTACCTTCGTGTCAATTTGTTCCCTCACTTCTGCACGGATTTCACCAGTATCACCAGTGAAGAGAGCCAGAAATCCCTGTGTTCTGATGAAGATAACATAGAGTTCATGATAAGAATAGAACAATAACATGGCTGCAAGGCACAATAAAAGCTTAGATCTATTTGTTTGAACCTCAGTATGGTGTGGTTATATAATCTCCGAACTTTAGGATGTTAGAACTTGAGCAAAAATTAGACAGGGATGTGTGGATCCTTCATATTAGTTTTAAGATGTCCTAAATAACATAATGAATGTACTTGATGAATATAAACACAACTCAACTCAAAGTTAGCCTTAATCCCACAATTAATTGGATGGATTCTTTGTTCCAACTCCAAAAGATTTGAACTACGTCTTCTAATAGTTGTAACGTCTCTAGGTCATATTGTACTTCTCTCCTCCAAGGTAGCTACTTGATGAATATAAAATGGGAAATATTTTTAACCTTAGTCCTAAGGTGAAGCCTAATTTTAAAATCAAAAGGTCTGAATATAATTCTTTATTGTATTATAACTTTGAAAAATGGTAAAAATCTAGGCATGCATGTTGTTTGATTAAAGAGAGAGAATCTACTGAATCTTAATGTTGTTGGTGTCATTTGAGGTTGGGGCAGCATGCATGAGTGTATCAGCAGTAAAAGCAGGGACATGCTATCACCATCCAACATCAACTTCTCTCCTCAACTAAGTCAATTCTCTCTCCAACTGGAACCTCACAGTCTCCCCCTCTCCACCTCTCCCCCACCCCATAATCAGCTGCTTTAGATTCAGATTCCACTACTTGCACCCATGCCAGGCATGGGTATGCCACCAGAAACTGCCAAGCCTGTGCAACATAGCCTTACATTGAATAGAAAGAACCTAATAAAGACAAAAGGCTAAAGAAATGTAGAGATAAGCGGTGTAGAACCTCAAGATCAATATATTTTTTTACGACACATAAAAAAAATGACGGAAATAAACCTATATAACAATGTTTAACTCAGTAAGTGAGATTCCAAAGCAGTCTGATCCATTTAGAAATCAATTATTAGGGAAATGCTACTCTAGTGAACTCTAGCAAATCTAAACTTGCTTTCCCATATTCCTTTTAGTTACGTCAAGTTGTTATTAATATTGTTCTTATTGTTTCTCAGTTTGAATTTAACAGGTTAACTCCTCTAAATTCTCATTTTTGTCACAAATTTGTTAACCTTTTCTTCCCACTCTTCACACTGTAGAGATCTCATTCCTGTCTCCTACGCTTGAGCTAAAAATACAGTAAATAGAATATAATAAGCAACAGAGGCAAGAAGTGTTCTTTACCATAAAATGCAGGCAGTACTTCTGCCAATATTTTATCAACTCACCATCAATAAAGTTCTTGAGTTAAAACACATATCTCATAATAACCCAATAAACAATTGGTACTACTATTGATTGAGATTTCTTTGAGTTATTTTTATGGCTTTAAGTCTTGCATGTAATAAAGTTGAAATTCCACAATGAATATTCTTTAATGACACTGAAGGATCTAAAATTCTCCTACAATTACATACATTTCCACATCAACGGATTCAGCACTAAGGATTGGTTTCAGCAATTAAATTAAAGAACTTTGTAAAATGGTCAACCAACCATAAAATGGCACCACAAAATAAAATAGTAGCAAAACTTTTTCAAAAGACACTATAATTCCCAAGGAAGTTATGAGCTGGAAAATCTCTGTGAAGTTCTTCCATTTAAGTTGGAGGGCATAAAAATAGAAGGTAGAAATAATAAACCTTAATAATACACCATATTGTTTGGAAGCAATTTAATGGTTTGAGCAGGAGCAAATTATTGAGAAAAAACAGGGTCATAAAAATGATACACCACATTGTTTCATGTGATATAACAGATTAACATTAGCATGAATTTTGTGCTGCTTATGAATTATATTATCATGTAAACCTAACTTCCTTGCCTAAAGAGAATTAAAGGTATTACCATACACTGCAGGTCGGCAATTAAAGCCATAACCAGTGCTAAAACGCAGATTATTCTTTCTATCAAGCTTAAAACAGTAGGTGTTACAAAGTTTAATTTTTTTATATAGCAAAAAAAAAAAGAAAAGAAATAGTTTACCTGCTATTGATGACATCAATCTCGTGAAGCGTCACACAATGCACCACCTCTTTCCTCTTCTGCAGCTCTCCGTCCGGACACTGAACGAACTTCACCTGTGGCCCCATGGCATCGTAGTCCCTTGACCTTGAAAAGGATCTCCCCAGCTTTGTAATCTTTCCGGATGCTTTATCAATGGCAATCACATCCCCACTTTGCACTTTTTCCTTTCCTAACGCCTCTATCATCTTCGCCCCCAAATCATAAACCGTCTCCATCTCCGTCGTTTTCAGTGTCAATTTCCCTGTCTTCGACGCCGCACCAGCCACCGCTGGCCTATCAATTTGGACTTCAACGACTTCGCCTTCAATTATCTCTGTTTCTTCCTTGATTCTTACCCCGATTGCTTTTCGAAAGGCTTGCATTAAAGCTTCAGTTTTGGACATCTCCAACGAAAAGATTTCGCTGCCAGAGATCATAGCAAATGGGGTTTCAAGGCCAAGGGATTTCGCCATGCCCATTGCAATTGCGGTTTTTCCAGTACCCGGCTGTCCAGCCAGAAGTACAGCTCGACCAGCAATTTTTCCGTCCTTTATCATTTGGAGGATGACGCCGGCGGCTTTACGGGCTGCCGTCTGGCCTACCATGCCCTCGGAGACAGCGCGGGGTTCAAGGGCGGAGTCGAGGCCTAGTCCACGGATGTGGGAGTGGGCGCCTATGCGCTCAATTCGGGTTAGGTCTCGGCTTTCTGAGAGCTTGAGTTCGGCCATGATCTGGGGTAGTGGTGGAGGTTAGGGAGGGAAAATTTGAGAGAGAGGTGATTAGGGTTTAGGGTTTATTCAGGTTGTGCTATGATTTTTCAAATTGTGGAGTTCTAGTGCGCCTTTCCAGAAAAAAAAAGGTTTTTAGTGCTTGTGTGAACTGAAAAGGACAATTAGGTAGGGCTTTTATATTGGGTTTAATAGTTGCTTTGAAGTTTATTTTTTGTCTTGTTATATTAGATGGATGATTACTATAAAAATTTTATATTTTATTATATTATATTTAAAAAATTTTATATTTTTAAAATTATATTATATATTTCCTATATTGTTATATTA
This sequence comes from Aleurites moluccanus, assembly GCA_948193065.1. Taxonomy (NCBI): domain Eukaryota; kingdom Viridiplantae; phylum Streptophyta; class Magnoliopsida; order Malpighiales; family Euphorbiaceae; genus Aleurites; species Aleurites moluccanus. The sequence goes on from CANXYC011828924.1 coordinate 7,020, forward strand.
AAGATCAAACTTTTAAAATTTCATTAAATTTATATAAAAAATCTATAATATCCTTTATTTTCATTCTAATTTTCATTTAAATACCATCAATTTCAATTATACCAAATTTAAATCATACCACCACCACCAAATTTAATAATATTCAATAAAAATTAATTAAAACCTTTCAAAATATAAATTAATTAAAGGGTTAATTATAATGACGCCCCTATATTTTTTCATATTATACTAATATATCCATATATTTTTAAAATTATACTATAACACCTCTGCATTTTGCTTTCGTTAAAATTTGAAATCCTTCCGTTCAAAAAATCGTTAAATTATTATAAAAAGTCCATAATAGCCCTTATTTTCATTCTAATTTTTATTTTTTATCAATCTCCTAAAATATTATTGAAAAAGAAAATTATATAAATTCCCACATCCCATATCAATTCTCAATTCTCACATCTGCGTTTTGTGTTTGAATAAATTTGAAGGAAAGTGTTGGATTTGTGGAGTTTTTCAAACCATTTCCCAAACCAATAATTATCGTTTCTTGTTGGAGCTTTTCAATTTGGAGCTTCAGCCATTTTATTTTTTACTGCTCTCTATCCAACAAAATCTTAGGTTTTAGAAATTGGTTGATGATTCATATTATCTTTATAAAAAAATTTCGGTGTCAGTACTGCTTTATTATGCTCTTCAAATTTCATAGCAGTTGGCTCTCTCTTCCCTTACCGTCTGACATTGAAGATTGTTTTTATTTCCAAAATTCCTCATTGTTCTTTGAGAGTATATGAATTATCCATGGAGAAACCTCTAGAATCGATGTCTGATATGAGAGAGGAATTATCCAGGGGTCATCAGTGGCGCCGCCTGCTATGGCTTCCTCGTCAAAACCACTGCCTCCTCTGCCTCAGACAGATTCATCTTGGGATTAAATCGAAAACATAAATTGGGTTTGAAGATGGAAGAAGTGAATAATAATATCGACTTTTAGAGATACAACCTGATTTATGATTCTTTTTTCCTTTGATATTTGTTTTGTTTGGTTTGTTGGAATTGAAATTTCAAAGGAAAGTTTGCTAAATTGTAAATGAAATTAATATTGACGTTGTTTTAGATCTCAATTGATGTGTCAATGTGTCAAAGTGATCTTCTTAACATCTTGCATTTCCCATAAATACGTAATTCACCTATATTCCTAACATTTTGTGTTGCCCATTAATTTTGAGTTTAGAAAGTATAATTAATTTCCACTCTCATATTTGAAAACTGAATTTTTAATTTGTGTTTTTTTATCTAAAGCAAAACTCTTGGATGCCATTGTATTGAAGTTATGATTCTTAAAATGATGCCAATGAATTAGGTGGGTAAATAAAGGGTATTTTGGATATTTAAATAAATATTTTAATTAAAATTTGACTTTTTAGCTTTTGAATGATGAGAAAAGAAGAAAAAATTGGACGGTAGGACTTTATTATATAACGGAAGCAAAATGTAAGGATATTTTAGTATAATTTTAAAACTAGAGGAACATATTAGTATAATATGAAAAAATACTGGGGTGTTAATATCATTAACCCTTAATTAAACTCAAACTCCTTCAATTTCCTCAAAACCCAAGCATTCCGGTCATGCTTTCTAATTTCACGGTCTCGAACGAACAATTCCGACGACTGCAACAATATTGACAACTTTTTTTACTTATTATGCCCACTTCACAAGAACCAAAACATCCATTTTTTTCATAATAAATCCAATATAATAAAAGATTTGTGAAATGCAATTCTATAGTCATAATAACAAGGGAAACTAAAAATTGCTACCCGTTGGATCTTAGTGAAACTTTAAAAATCGATATTTCAGAGCTTAAACCAGTAATTAAGGTACCAAATTTGAGAAATGAATTATCTATGAAATTGATTAGCAAAAAATAAATGAAACCCATATTCATTTAGTTCCTAACTCAATGTAGAAATTAAAAAACAAACAATATTTGCTACGTTAAAAGCTAACTTACACTGATATAGTCATTGGCAATGCCATTACATGAAGATTCACCTCAAATTTTCAAAAAAAATGGGTCTATTGGGAACTCCAAAGTAATAAAAAAATTTATAATATTGCTGCTTAAAGTGATGGTGATCCTGCAAATACCAAACCAAAAGCTCAAAATTCCCAAATCAATTTGATAAAAATAAATTTGTGAAATTTTGAGGATTACATAGGGAGAATAGCGATAAAAAATCTTAATGAACCAAAATTGAGAAGATTACACAGGGAGAATAGTTATCAAGAATATGATAAAACCAGAGCTCTTAGTGGTCAAGTAATTGCTGGTTCCAGATGATCGTTCAAGCAAAAAATCACGTGCAGGAAATCCATACTACATTGTTGAGAGAATCAACAACAATAACAGCAAAACCACTACAAAGCCATCTTCATCATCTCTGCTTGTTTACGTTCAAGCAAAGAACCAACACCGCGTTTTCACGTCTCGCATGGAAGCGTGTTTCCTAGTGTTAGAAAGCAAATTCTTATCTAAATTTACAAATTCAGTATCAATATTAACAAACCCAATACCGAAGGTGGGTAAATTTATAAACCAAGTACCGGAGGTGGGTAAATGGGAGAATGGGACATGTTTTTTGTGATTATTGAAGAGGAGAAAATTTTCTTGAATTTTAAGGTTGGGTTGAGTTGAAGGAAGAAGAGGGAGAGAGAAAGGGGTATTTTGGATGTCAAAACAAAAATTTTAATCAAAATTTGACATACGGAAAAAAGAAAAAAAAAATAGATAGAAAAACCTTATAATTTAAAGAAATAAAAATGTATTAACCTTTTTAATATAATTTAAAAAATACATACTTTTTAATATAATATGATAAAATATATATATTTTATAATAATTATACCTATATTATATGTAATATATATCTTGTTATATATTATAATGATAAACTCGAGCAAAATGTGAGTTTGGGTTTAGTGGTTATAATCAAAGTCTAATATAAATTATAAATTTTCATTAAGTGGAACAAATTTTGCACATAATTTTCTCAAGGTTAAAATTTGCAAATGAATCTTACAATAGTATGCAATTCACTTGTTAATGAATTCACACATTTAGTATGCAGTTTAGTACTTTGCAAATTTACAATCATGAATCAAATTTATTAAAAGAGTCGTTATCCTTCTCACAAATCTCCACCCTTCGATTTTGAACACAATTCTCATCATTAGAAGATTTCAAACTTTCCCTAGCCAATCTCTTTGCCATTCTCCTCTGTTTTAGCTTGCTCTGTTTACTTGAATGACCATGAGTCTCATCCGCATTTTGTCGAACACTTGGCGTATCTTCTTCAACTGCACCATCGCCACCGCCATTACAACCAGTATCGTTGCTTACTGAAGGCAACAATGGCCCCATAAATTGTTTTCGACGAGAAATGTCTTCTTTAAGCTTCTTCTTTCGAAGTCTCTTCCTTTGAGCCCTGGTTAACTTCCGTTGCCCAAATTCCTTTTCCCTATTATCGTCGCTTGTTGCAGAACTACTTTCCCTCAGCAGCCCATAATCATCTGCATTCAAATCCTTAAAATTCTTAAGTCGAAACTGTTAAGAGAACGATGAATTAAATTGGGTTTACACCATAAAAGAATTATAAAAGAAATCCTCAGACCTGGAATCAGATTCACATCAAAACCTTTCTTTGAAGTGCTCACAGGCTTTTCCTCTTCTTTCTCATGGGGCTCTGGCGCTGCTGGTGGATAAAGAGTGTTAAGCAAGGCTTCACGGAACTTGCGTCGTTTCTCTTCGCGGCGCATTAGATAAATGGATTTTAGCTTTTAGCTGATTAATTGCTCTTTTGAGCCCTCTTGAGATGCTACCTGCAAAATGATGGGAATGATAGGGAATATGGGTTTTGTTGAATTGTTGTCCATCCATGGAAATCAACGTCTATGTCGTTTTCATTGCCTGAAACGACTCGACTTGTCGTTTGATTATTTATAACTTTGCCATTAGTGATTTCATTTTTCTGATTATTGATTTTCAATAATAATAAAAAAAAAAGGAAATGTTTATTAAAGTTCATGGACTTATAAATGGGCAAGTGTTGGAAATCACTTGTATAAAATCAATTGACTTGTAATAAGTCCAACACTCACTCACTTATAAGTTCTTTATTTATTTTATCATCATTCGATATGAGATATTTTTCTCAACAATATTGAAATGAATTTTCTTTATTTCATTGAATTTTTTTTTAATGCGACCATCTAAGCATCAAAATTTTCTGAATTCAATTCATTCGGATTGGGAGAGATCCATAAGGGTAAAATTCTCTCAATATCTATTTTCTTAATTCACAAGACTTTAATTTAAAATACTGCTTAAAAGTAACGAGCTTCTTACAACTCGAATCAACAAGTATTGATTATTTCATTGAATTTTTATCATAAAAAACTTTTCTGTGTTCTTGACCTTTGAACTAGGAAGTCATTAGCACAATTCACAATGGTTTGCGAGAAATCCACCTCTTGAACATGGCAAAGTATTCCCTAGGCCTATACTCAGAAGTCGGGGTAAATTTCACTGGTAGTCCCTCAACTTATAACTAATGCACATTATCGTCCCTTAACTTAATTTTGTAACATTAATATCACTCAATTAATATGGATTGTAATAGTAATATCCTTCTGTCACATTTCCGTCTAACCATATAACGGAATGCACACGTGGCAGCCACATCAACAATTTTATATTCAAATTAATGCCACGTCAGATTAATTTTTGGGAAACGTGATTCAAGTGCACGCGCCTATTTATTTTGTATTTTTCTGACTTTCTCTCTCCCTTTTTTTGCTCTCTCTCTCTTCCATGCTCTCTCTCTCTACCCATGGTCTCTCTCTATATCCGTAGTCTCTCTCTCTACCAATGGTCTCTCTCTCTAATGTCGAACTATCTATTTCCATTCTAGACTCTCTTCGACTTTTTTTTCTGTCGATTTATTCTCCGTATCTCTACAAACATCGATTTTATATTTCAATTTTTCGCTGTCAGATATACCTCTGTTCCTTTGGTTCTTTTTCTTCAAAGGCATAACTGTTAATGGGGAAAAGGACATAATATTATAAAGCGAAAAGTTTGGGCAGTAAAGTTTTGGCGTAAAGTAAATTTTTTGTTTTGGAAAAGTATAGTCTTTTGACTTTGAAACAAAAAAAAGTACAGAACAGTGGGGAAAAGTTCGCAATTGTGGTGGACTAACATCCAGTCATGGCCAGTCATGGACTAGGTATGTAAAATAAATGCGGTTCCAGATGAGAACAAAAGCTAACTTTATGTGAAAAAAAATTGGGTTTTATTGTTTGTTAATTGAATATGTATTGTTTGCAGTGAAAATTTAGAATTTTAAATTCCTGATTCTTAATTAAATAATAGAAAGTATGATATTTAATTAATATATATGGGGGTTTATAATTTTAGGTATCTGTGTGTTAAATGGACATGCAGAGTTTGTTAAATGGGCATGCATTGTTTCTATATTTGTGTACCATATTATATTCATATGATTCAAACACTTTTTTTTT
>CANXYC011828978.1:0-13339 GCA_948193065.1 Aleurites moluccanus
CTCAATTTGAGTTTGAAAATTTGAAATCTTATTTTGGATAGACTCATTTTGAAGCTGGAATTGAATTCTTTGAAAATTCACATCTTACTTTAAATGAATTAGATGCATTTGTTTTCCTTTTATTAAAGCATTAATGTCAAAATTATAAATTGAATGAGCTTTTATAAGATTGAGATTTCTCTTTTTTGGTTTTTCAATAAAAGAAAAAACTAATTTTGAATTTCTTGCCTTAAAAGAAATACCATCATCAGTCACTTTATAGGGAGTTATCAAATTGATAAATGACGTTCCCAAAATGACCATATGGTGTAAAGTTTTTGCAAGAATAAAGACATTTTTTTAAAGCAATATTGGCATTGACTACTGTTCCTTCAGTTCTTCCTCCAATGGCCAATTTTGAATCATTTGCAGTTGAAAGTTTTACATTGGCTTTCTGATGAAAACGTTTTGGAACTCAATCATATTTGATACAATTGAGGTAAGCTCCTGTATCAAATAATGCTATTGTTTAAGTTGAAAATCTTTTGCAAATACAATTGTAATTTGAATTAAATATTTTCTGGAATTAATTTCCCTGAGAACATTTATTAAATTCTTTGGAATATTAGAAACATTTTCTAAATATTCCAGGTTTTGTGACTCTAATTCCTCTATTTGATCATCAGATTTAGAATTTGAATCAATTGAATTTCCCTGTTTTGAAATTAGAATTTGAAGTAAGTCAAAATCCTTTTGTTGTTTGGCTTGGAGTTCTCTATGCTCATATTTGACTTCTTTAATTTCTTTTTAAAGATCCTGAATGGTGACATTAGGAGTTTTGGATTTCTTACCTCTATCTAAGATGACTTTAATATCATAGGAGTTCTTACTAATAGAGGGAAGTACAAAGGGCTTTTCTGGAATTTTTTCTTCTAAGAAGACGGTTTTCAGAAGTTTTTCTATGTACTCTTTTTGAATTTTTGGATCATTAATATACTTTACTGTACTAAGAATTGCTTCTTGATATTTTGTGAGCATATTAACTTGTTTGGATTCCTTATTAGGATCAGAATCTGTATTAGACTATTTGTTTGAATTAAAGGATGAGGAAGAGGTAACTAGGATGAGGAAGAGGTTACTAACTCATCTATTTGGAGAGGCTTCCTATTTTCTGAGGAGCCAGAAGACTCAGATTTAGATTCAAAGGATTCTACAAGAATGGCAGAGATTCTATCTATGACATCTTGTTCTAATCCTAGTTCATGAAGTCTAGAGTTGAATCTACAGAATCTGGAAGTATGTCCCTTTTTGCCACACTTGTAGCAGGTGATATCCTTAAATTCAATCCTAGGTTTTGACTTTGATTTAGATTTGGTCGAAGATTTCCTAGGAGATTTTGAATTCTTCTTTGAAGAAGAGGGTTTTTTTTTTTTTTTTTTATAGTAAGTCTCCTGATAAGGCTTCCTATGTTTTGGATAAGATTTGGATAAGATTTGGATTTCCTATAGGGGAGTGTTTTCTTGCTACACTGTCCTAAGGGAAGTGTTTGGGTCAAACTGTCTACAGAAACTACCAAGTTCCTTTCTATTTTGTTTCATCTCCCAATTAAGGTGCTTTTGGAGTTTTAAGTCTTGGCAAATCTTAAGACCTTCCTTTTGGGTTAAACTAATTAGTTCACCGTAAGTAAACTAGTCATAAGGTATTTGTCCTCCAAAGTCTTGTCTAAGATAATTCCTAACCTTTTCACCTAGAATTCTAAGTAAAACTGCAAGGAATTTTTCTTTCCAGAAGGGCTGGTTTGAATCTTCCCTAAGAATGATTTTGGTCAGGAAAGTATTTTTATAATTTTGGAAGTCACTAAGCTTTTTGCACTTAAGATTGCTAAGAAGCTCGACATTTTTGTCTTTCAGGTGTGAAGGGTCACCTACAAAATGAAGCGATATGGCCAGTATTAGGGTTGCTACAACATCTTCTATTGGGTTTCCTCTATCATCTAAGATATGTGTCTTGTCCTCAAAGGTTTGAATATAGTCTAGGATCTCTTGTTTTTGTTGGGAAGTAAGATGGTAATCCTACCATCCCTTAAGCTGGCCTATAAATCCTGCTATTAGGAGTTCGGCTATGGGTTTGTCAGAGGTTCCTAGTTGGGTTATGTAGGCATTAGCTGCCATGGTCATCTGTTGGAGTAAACTAAGAATGTTGTATTCAGACATTTCATTTAAATTTCACTCATAAACAGACGAAGCATTGAACCTAGATTGAACTAAGGCATTGTGTCTATTCTCTATCCCTAAATCTGGTGCTGTGATTCTGGGGACATAACATTGACTTTGCCAAGTCAATCTGTTGATTTCAGGAATTTCTTCCTGTTTGAAGGCTTCTAATTCTTCATCAGATGCTGTTTGATTTTATTCAATGACACTAATATTCCTAGACTCTGTTTGAAGAGTCTCAGGTACTTCTTGTCTAGAAGTAGAGGTTTCTGAGTCAAGATTTTGGCCTATAGAGGTTTGACTATTCTACTCAGTTGATCCTTAATGGCTTGGACAAACTCAAGTTTGTTTGTTTGAAACTGTTGCTGACTAGGCTTGAAAACCTGATATGGTTTGAAAACAAGATTTTTAAGCTTATGTTCTACAGGTTTGTCTAAAACTGTAGTTTTGGTGGCAACAACTAAGCTTGAATTTTGGGGAACAGTACTAGTTGACTTTTGGATATGGTTTTCTATCCTGGTCAACTGTTTCCTTATGGTTTAAAGATTGGCATTTGAAAAATTATTCTGTTGAACAATGTTTTTAATGTTCCTGGAATCATGTTCCTGGAATCATCTTCCTGGACTTTTTTGTAAGGTGAAGCTGTGACCTCACTATTTGATCCTAAAGGACTTGTAATCTCCCTAAGTGCTGGATGTTCAGACTGAACTATTTGATCACCTACCTTCCATTCTGGGGTTTTAGTCCTAGAGGTGACAGGATTCATAGACTTATTTGAATGATCAATTTTTTTGAAATGCTTCGATTTGAAAAAAGAATATGCAATTTCATGCTTTTTAGCATATATTTCAAACCAATCAAAAAATTTCATTTGAATATGAACAACATTGCAAAACTGATAATATTCTTCTTGGATTTCATTTCTGACTTCTAAGTAGTTTTGAAAAAACTAAATTTTCTTGGCTTCATTCTTTTTTGAATAAAAATCTTTATGCAGAAGGTTTTTGTCAAGTTGAAATTCCTTTTCTATCACATTGATCTCATGCTCAATATTTTGAGTGATAGTTGAAGGTGTTGGTGAAGAAGGTGGGGATTCAGGTTCTTCTTCTTGGTTCTGTGGCTGACTATTTGTATATGCTGGTCTAGGTATATTGGTTTGATAGTCAACATTTTGGAGAGTAGAGCTAGGTATTTTTGTGGTACTTCTGGGTATATCAGATGTAGAATACCTAGGCTATACTGTTTGTATTCTTTGAATTGGCTCCGTATATGGGGCATATATGACAGAGGGCAGGTTAGATACTCGACCTATGTCAATGGTTAAAGAGGTAGAGGCAGTATAAAAAAATCTTGATGAGGTTGACTTTCTGTCAAATGTCAGTTTGATTCTATCATTTGAGAACTGGGTAATGTTCTTTAGGTTTGAATTTAGTTCAGGTTGTTTTGGAATTTCTGGTTGAGTTACTCCATCTAAAACCCATTCCTCTGGTAAGCTTACATCTTTCCACCGGATGGTTTTGGGGATAACTGTATTGGCCTTTGTAAGGTCTATTTGAAGCAAAAGGGTTTCTCCTTTTGGCGAGTGTTGGATGTGTTTTGAAGCAAAAACAGAAATCATTGCTTTGTAATGAATTTTGAAAATCAATGCAATTGGAATTGATCCGTCAAGCATTTTATAATTATGAGTTTTGATTTGAAGAACAATGCTCTTTAAAATATTTTTATCATTCAAAGAGACTATAAGGTTTGGATAACAGATAAAGCTGATTGGTCCTTTGTTAAGGCTGGATTCTACAGTTCCTAACAAAGAATCATGAAAGTTTGAAAACCTAGCATCTTTAAGGACTGCTAAGATGGAGGTATCTAATCCTTCTCTGGTTAAAGGTTTTATACCTACCTAGACTAATCCTATATGTATATACTTATAGGATTTTTCCTTATTTTTTGAAGAGATTTTAAAGACAGAAGATGAATTTCTTCAAAAGATTTTGAAATTTGGATATCTCTTTCCTCTGTTTTGATTGTAAAATCAGTTTTGTAAAGAGAAAATTTTGAAGATTCATAAATCTATTTCTTTTGAACTATGGAGATTTCCCAGTCATCAATTTGTTTTGAAAAATCTTCTATAGTGATTTCCTCACTATTGATGATCCGTTTGAATTCTGAAGATTCAAAAGTAGAAGAGTTTGAAAGAGATGTAGTTCGACAGAAAAAAGAATCTAAATTCATTTTTGAAAATAAATAATAAAAAATAAAATTAGTTTTCTAAATAAACTTAGGATGCGTCCACCAGGATTATTGCCCTAAAATGCCTATCATCGGCTCACAACGGGGCTTATGACTGTACCCAAATCTAATAGTTTATTTAAATAGTAATCTTATTTGTCTACTGTTTATCTTCTCCAATAAATCCAGACACTATTCACTCTCTTACACACAACTCCCCAAGACTCTAATATATATATATATCCCTTTTCATCATTTTATTTTGATTAAGCAATTGGATTTTCATGTTTGCCTATGAAAGGTAAAGAAAATAAACATTAAACTAAAGTAGACTACCTTTTCCAAAAGTAATTTTTTTTATATTAGAATAATGAAATATACTTATTATATTTTTTATCATTACATTAAAGTTCTATTACACAAAAAATTATAATATTATAATATAATTAATATTGCTTAAATTAGAAAAAAAAAAATAACATGGCAATATAATTATATTTTCATGTTCGCCTATGAAAAGTAAAAAAGAATATTAAATTAAAGTGGACCATCTTTTTCAAAAGTAAAAAAATAAAGATTTAAAATTCAACTCATAATTTTCGACCTTTCTTTTTTTTTTTTTTCAATTTTATTGAAGGTATTTTCATTCATGATAAAAAATTTGAATTTTCATCTTATATTCATATGTTTTCTTGTTCATTTGTTTTTTTTTTTTAAATTAAATTTAAATGAAATATCAAAATAAAAAATAATAAAAATTAAAAAACAAATTAAATAAGATAAAGGTAAATAATCAATAATCTTAGTAAAAAAAAAAAAAATTTATTTGCATTGCATCATTATATCATGACAATGAATATTTAATTAAAATAATTCAAGAGTTTGTGGATTGTTTTGCATGGGAGTCCAAGGATATAACTTATAAGCACATGAAGTAAAAGTTAAAAATTGAAGGTCGAGTGGTCCTTGAAAATCAAAGAAGAGGATAATGGATTCACCATACTGATTACCTATCTATCATGGGTAGCCGACATAGTACTGATTTTTAAAGAAGGATGAAAAAATTCATATATGAAAACTCTTTTTTAATTAAGAGAGGGTGAATTGATTGGTTTTTAAAAATTAAGAGCAAATAAGAGAGAGCAGAATATGAGACACAATATTTTATAGTGGTTCGGCCAACTTTTGCCTACGTCTACTTTTCAAGATCACACTTGAATATTTCACTATCAAAATTTTTTTCCAGGTTCAAGATAAAAAACCTAAGTGTTTTGACTCATACTCAAATCTTACAAGTATTTTCCTATTTGGCTCACACTCAAACACTTTAACTCTTCCCAAACTCTCAAATAATCAATGAGTCTCAACAATCTCAAATATTTTTACAAACAATAACTGACAAGTATTGTTTTATAAATTTTCAACTCTATAAGCAATAAATATAAATGATTAGAAGTAATATCTCAATAAATATTTAACAAAGGTTGTTGTCTAACATTTAAACTTCCCACCAACTCATATTTATATCCCAACGAGAAATAGAGTCATTTTACCCTTTTAAATGCAATTAAATATCATTCTACTTGATTTCCAATGGATAGAATTTTTGTATTTTTCTGCTGATTCGCGTCCGTGACTTCTAGAACTTAGAAATCCTTCACAATCAGCTACCAACATTTACGTCTGTGAATTCTTTGAGTCCCGCCTATGAATATTGTCCATCTTGAGACTGAAGCTACTGTCCAATTGAGGTTGTCTTAGTAGCGCCTGCGACTAATTAGTTGTGCTCGCAAATGTCACCTCGGCCCTGGACTTGCCCTTCACACATATGACTGGACTGTAGCTGCTGTGAACCATTAGTAGTTCCCGCTACTACAATATTTGCACCAATTTGGAATTGAAGTTTCTATCACTCTATGAGATTCTTAGTAGCGGTTGCGACTCAACAGTAGCTCCCGCTACTCCAATAGTAGAACTTGCTACTCTAATTGTAGCGCTCGTGAGTTTTGCTCTTCCAGGGACTTAGACTACCGTGACTTCCTCATTTGCACCTGCGACTCCTTATCGTGGCTGTGACTTTTCCAGTAGCATGCCACTACTATTGCAATTTTCTTTTGAACTTGAAATTTGATGATTTGGCTATCTTGCATATAATCAAGTAAATAATATTAGTCATTAAATTAATTATTTGTAACCATCAAAATGAGCATGTTAAGCCATTAAGGTTTAATAATCTTCTCCATTTTTTATGGTGACAAACAACCAATTTATGCAAGATAAAAAATGTGTGTGCTCCCTCTTAAACTATGTATTTATTAAAACAAACTCCCCTTTAGTTTGTGCAAATGTGCATATAAGTGTACATGATGATCAAATTTCACATTTTGTACATTTTCTCTCCCTTCGTTCGTTAGCAACAAAAAATTTACAATGACAACAATTGAATAGCAACAATTTACAATAATGAAACAAATAAAGTAAAAAATTATAGCAAACATCAATTTCATGAAGTAATGAAACATATACAATTTTGTCAAAATGAGTTCATTTCAAAACAAAACCAAAACGTGGCAAAATACACAAGGACAATACAAAGCAAAAAGTTCATCAAAGCAAAAAAAGAAAAACAAATACAAGAAGGAAACTATACCTATGAGGGGAAATATAAAAGTGAATTATGATTGTTATCTGAGATGTGTTATTGAAATTGATGATAATATTTTTTGTGCTAATGTGATAGAGTTGCCTGTTTGCAACTTAATGTAACACTTAGTATGAGTTAGTTAACTGCATATTGAGTAGTTATTGATTGTTATGAGAAGAAAGTCAAATTTCGGTTGCCAGAATTTGAGTTCCAAAGTGATAAGTATGAATCTATAATTAGTTTTAATTCTGTTATTCAGTATAGAAAGATAATAAAGAAGGAATTGTACAGTGTATCTAGTATATATAGTGAATGTATAAAAGATTTCAATTGGGATTGTTCGGACACCTATGGTTCGAGAGTTCTCTGATATATTTTCTGAGCAATTGCAAGACACTTCTCAAAGATTGATTGGATAGTTAAAAGTTAAGAAAGGAAATGTACCCAAGACTGTTTTAGAACTCGATATAGACACTATAAGTTTCTGGAATTGTCATTTGGGTTAATTAATGTTCTAGCTACAATTATGGATTTAATGAACAAAGTGTTTAAGTTATGTATTGAATAAGTTTATAAATGATATCCTTATCTATTATATGAGTGAAAAGGAACGTGTAGAGCACTAGAGGACTATGTTATAGACATTATGAGAGTATAAATTGTATGCCAAGCTGTCTAAATGTCAATTTTAGCTAATTGAAATGTGTTTCGTTGGTCTTGTGTTACGTAAATATAGTATCAAGGACCATTCTTAAAAGGTAAAAGCAGTAATTAATTAGCCTCGGCCTATTAATGTTCTGAGATTGTAGTTTCCTTGGAATGGAAAGTTACTACAAGAGATTGTAAAAGATTTTTCTAAGATTTGAACTCTGATTGATTAAATTGACCAGTAAACAAGAGAAGTATTAATGGACATATGAATGTGAGAGTATAGTTTCTAGACATTGAAGCTTTGCCTCATGAGTGGTATAGAGTTAACATTATCATCAGTGGATGATAATTTCATAGTGTACTGTAATGATTCCAGAATTGAATCGAGATGTGTTATAATGCAAAATAGAAGAGTGATTGCATGTGCTTCTTGATAGTTAGAGAACCATGGGATAAACTAACCGATATATGATTTGAAAAATGGCAGCAATAGTTTTTGCTTTAAATATTTAAAGATACTGTGTGTGTGATGTTAAGTGTGAAATTTACATGAATCATAAGAGTCTATAGCATGTGTACAGTATATTATGCAATAGAAGAATCTGAATCTTTGGCAACAAAAATGAGTTAATTGTTAAAGGATAGTGACTGTGAAATCTTTTACCGTTCGAGTAAAGCTAATGCAGTGGCAGATGCTCTTAGTCAAAAGACTATGGGTAGTCTAGCTCACATCTCTATTGTTAGAAGACCACTGATTCATGCAATGAATGAGTTGATTGATATGGGTATGGAGTTGAATTTGGATCCCAGGATCGAAACCAGGCTCTAATAGCCCAATTCCGGGTTAAACTGTTGCTAATTGATGATATTAAAGTGACACATGATCGGGATCCATATCTTGTGAAGTTAAAGGAAAATGTTCAAAAGGGTAAAGCATTAGAGTTCGCAGATGAGGATGGTAAATTGAATTATGATAAATAGTTATGTGTGCCCGATGTTAAAGGACTCCGAGATCAGATTTTAAGAAAGGTTTATTATTTTCTTATAGAGTACATCCTAGAATTACTAAGATGTACCATGATTTAAAAGATGTTATTAATGACTTAATATGAAAAGAAAATGTGGCTAAGTTATGTCTACATGTTTAGCCTATCAACAGGTTAAGATTGAACACCAAAAGTTATCAAGTTTGCCACAAGAGATACAGTTATCTGAATGGAAATGAGAATAAGTTACTATGAATGTTGTTAATGAGATTGTAAGGCTTAAAGGAGTGCTTTTAATGATAATGTCTAATAGAGAGATACAGTGATACTCAGAAGTTCCAAGAAGCTATGGATATACATTTAAAATTCGATGCAACGCTCCATCCATAAACTGATGGATAATTAGAGTGAACAAGTCATACATTAAAGGATATGTTTTATAGAATTCAAAGGTAATTGAGATCAATACTTACATTGATTGAATTACATATCTGAAAAGGATGTTCAATTGATATTGGTGATCATGTTCTCTTTAAAATATCAGCTATGGAAAGTGTTATGAGATTTAGTAAGAAAAGAAAGCTGTCACTAAGATGTGTGAGACCATATGAGGTATTAGAAAAGATTGGTAATATAGCATACAGTTTGAATTTTTCTTTTAGTATGAGCCATGTTTATCAAGTCTTCCATATCTTAATGCTATAGAATTATATGTCAGAACTGTTATATGTATTGAAAGTGCATAATATTGATGTTAAGGAAGAAATGTTATAAGAGTCGAGCTAATAGAAAGTGTAAATCGTCAAGTTCGACAATTTCGGAATAAAGAGATTTCAATGGCAAAAGTGTTGTGAAGGAATCAGTATATGGAAAAGTGTACATGGGAGAAAAAAAAAATGAAAGGCAAGAATTTGTTCTTGATCCAACATTGAGGTATTTGTGTATTTAAATTCGAGGATAATTTTTTTTAAGAAGGGTAGAATGTAATACCCTAGAAATAGCGTAACATGTTTTTGTGAATAAAGTTCTCAGTATATGGTTTAAAATTATCGAAATGACTAATGATAATTTTAAAAACTTAGTTAGAGCGAAAATGAGAAAAAATTTCAGAAATCGTCGGTACCGATATCGCTGCTACAAAAATAGCAGTTCGATATAAATGATTATGTGTATGCAAGTGTAAATACAGTAAAAAGAAAGAGGTAACAATGTTTAAGAATATTGATAAAGTAATCGATGGTAATACCGTAAATAAAGGGAACTTTGGGAGTATAGTGGAATTTCGACAGTCTGAGTTTCAAAACGGCTCTGAAACTATTTTTATTAATTAGTATTAATAAAAATAAGATGTTTGAATATTCACTTTGAAATCCAATTCCCGATGAAATTGTCAGAATAAATTACCGAGCGAAGAAGTATCAAAAGCAAATTAAGGAAAGTTGGAGGACCAAAAGTAAAATTTGCCATTTTTGTCTTACTTTATAAGCTTGCCTTAGTATTTTTTTGGCCATTGTTCTTCATGTCCATCGTAGCTTCTTCTCTTCCATTCTATTTGATTTTTTTCTTTTGATTTGTGAAGAGAAAGTGTTGGAAATTTGATATAATCACTAAATAATCCATCCTCCATCAAATCAAACCATAGAAAATCAAGAAAATTTCTAGAACACCATACTTGGAGATTTCTGCCAAATGAAGGATTTGAGGTAATTTGTTGATTTTTTTTGATTTTATGGTTTAATTAGGTTAATTTGATTTTAGTAGGATTGGGTAAATGGTTTAATTACATTAATTGATGCATTAAGCAATTTTGCCTAATTTCCAAACCCTAAATCAAGGTTGTGTGGTTGGATTTTGTGTAAATGAGTTAGGATGTATAAATTGAGTATAAAATAAGTTAATTGGATGTTTATTGGTGATTAATTGATGTTCACATTGTTGTAGAAAATTTGATTGAAGAAAGTCGTTGATTTTGGCCTATAGCGAGAATTTGAGGAATTGGGTGGCAAAGCAATTTTGCTAGGTGATTTGGAGTGATAGGTGAGTCTTTTATGCATCATTTGTGATGCCTAAATTATTAAAATGTCAATTGAAATCCATATGTGAAAAGGCCATTTTGGCCGAACCCTAATTGACATAAATTGCTTGATTTTTTGTTCTTGATTTTGGACTTGTTTTCCATGCCAAATTGATATGCTTGATGAAGATTATTGAGTTGTGATTATTGCCTATGAATTGCTTTCAATGTGTATATTTGTTGATAATTGGAGCAATGTCAGTGTTGTAGCAAAATCATGCCGAAAAATCCATAGGCCAATCAATTTGAATGCCACTGTCGCCAGCGACAATGACATGCCAATTGCGTCAACTTTTTGGCCGCAAATGACCAATTTATGTTTGTTCCTATTATTGGTTGTTAGACCTTTGGTCATCATTTTATCGATTATTGTTGATGTTTTATTGACTTTATGCTCATTCAATTGATTACTGATGAGTTATCGATACTTGCTGATGCTATTGTTTTAAAATGATATCTATTGATGTGTTTATTGATTCTATTGATTTCGAGGTGACTTAACAGAGCTGTCATTCCGATAGGGTAGTGAGTTTATGCTGTCGACTTTGTGCATAATGTATTATTTGATACCCTGTACTAGGAAGGGATGTCCTGGTCATAAGACCTGATCCGTCTTATATTTATTTATATATACATATATAGTGATTTGTGCTTGACACATTTCTATGCGTTTCATGGCTCTATATCTGTCATTTCCATCTTGTCCATGTGATATGTACTTCATTGATGTGGTTGTTTACTTACAGTCATATTATGTACTTGATTCTATATTATAGATATTCCTGAGCAGATTGATTCATTTATGTCATCTACCTATCATTTATTGATATTCCATTATCTATAATTGGCGATGCATATTAGATTCAATGAGTATCATATATACTCACCCTCTCACTGTTTACCCTCTTAGGTGCAGAGTAGGAGGCAGATTCCTAGTTCTTGTTTCTCCAAGGAAATTTTGCTGTCTGTTAAAGACAGTGTAATTAATTTAAATATTGTATCTTTATATATGAATATTAGATGCTCCATGGGTATTGTATAATGGTATAGAAAAATTGTTTATGTAAGTGTATGAGACATTTTGAAGTATAAATATATAAAATTATGGAAGTTACAAAATGATTGATAGAGTTACAGAATGCATAGTGTATATGTGAATGTATGATTAGCTGATGTGTAATTGATAATAGATAATTTTCGCTGCGATATTGTGATTATATTATAGTGATTGATGGGTTCTACGGGTGTCGGTCACCTCGGCATCTCCCACATCCTAGGACAGTCGCGACTTAGGATCGGGTCGTGACAGTTTAATTATAAAAGAGAGTTTAAATCTCTAATATTACAGGCTTGCAACTTATAACACGTCCTTGTTGGGTTTAAGGTGTGACAACACACCTATGTTGAATGTCACACGGGCATGCTGTGCTTTTCATGATACAGCTCAGAAGACAATGAAACATAATATTTTGTACCTGATCATTATAGGGGTGCCAAGATTCGTACGAGCATGTTCCAACTCCATGTATAGAACATGAGCGTATTAACACATATACACAATCATGTTCTTATTTCCTTATCGAACTCAATAAAATATTTCTTTCGGATATCACAGATTCTAGCTTCATAAATAATTTTTTTGTAATACCCTAGATCTATGCCGTAGTCACACAGTGATTTCTTTAGTTATCGGGCCGGAAACATCGATAATACCTGTTGCGAGCTTATTTGTATACCCTAGTCCTAAGGACTTAGTATAGAGTGAGTGGGATGTCGAACTCAGGGAATTTTAAAGGATTTTGTATTAACCGAATAGATACTAAAATGGATAGTCAAATAATATTAATAAGAGATTTATTTCTAAACTAAATTCAATATTTTTTTTATCCTAATTAATGAATAAATAAAGATAGTTATTAGAATTACAAATCAGAATTGATTCTATCTATAAAAGTTATATCCATGCAAAGATTGGAGAAAATGACCTAATGTTCTTAAAAGCAATTCTCATTGTCAATTAAAAGTATTTTGATCTAAAGTCTATAAGCATTCTCGTATCATTATAGAGATAGAACAAAACCTTCAAGTTCCATGTCATTTCTTAAACCCCTTAGGGAGGATTTCTTGTCTCCAAGTACTTTCCTATCCCCTAAGTAACTTCAATTACATTTCCACCAAATTATCCCAACTCTCATTGTAAATAAATTGATTAACAAGTTATATATGGTGATCAAATATACACAACAAAATTAACAACTCAATTGAGATTAAATCTTTCAATACATATAGAAAAGATAGTAGATAAAATTAAAACTTCATTGCAATTCAAATAACTAAGCTCAAAGAAAATACATAGTGTTAATAACAAGATAATGACAAAAAGACAAGTTAAACATCAAGAAAACTAAGTCAAAAGATAAGGGAGAGGAAACTTGTGGATGTATTCTTCAATGCTCTCCAGAAAATTACTTTGTAGAGGATAGCCTCCTTGAATGCTCTTCTTGAACTTCTTCAAAGTCTTCAAACTAAGAACTAAATTTTATACTTGAAATAACACTAAGTGTTT
>CANXYC011829007.1:0-16110 GCA_948193065.1 Aleurites moluccanus
ATATATATATATATATATATATATATATATATATATATATATATATATATATTATAATGGTATTAATATTTATCATAATGCATTTACTGCATTCTTATGTTTATGAACTCATTGAGTATCTTTATACTCATTCCTTTAGTGTTTAATATTTTTCTGGTCTTCGGTGAGGCTCGTGTTTCCATTGGCTACATTTTCTCCGGCCTTGGAAGTCTATAGCATGTAAATTTCCAATACTAAAGAATTTTGTAATTAATGTATAGAATGATTTCCATGGTACTATATAAGTGTTTATCATGTAGAAAATTATAAGTCTGCATATATAATAATATTTATATCTAATATTTTGGTTGATTATATATATATATATATATCGATGTTGAGATGAATGTTATATATATGCATTTTGGGATTGATGATGGAGATCCAGAGGGGTCAGCAGTTGGAGATGATTGCGAATATTATAGAAGTGTTATTTGTTTGATTTGATTTTTGGGTATAGTCCTATTTTAGCGGAAATGCTATCGAATTTTCCTCAGCATTTTTATATTTATTTAAGTTGTGTTTGTTTGTTGCATGCCATATAGATAGTCTATTGGGTTCTACGTGGTACTGGTCGCTTATGCATCACCCATACCCTAGGACCGTCACGACTTCCGAGATAGATCGTGACATTAAGCATTTAGATTTTATTAATTTCACTCAATTATATTTTTAATATTCATCAGATTTTAGGTATGTGAAGAAAAATTGGATAAAAAAACGCTTTAGAATTTATTAAAAATCAAACACCATAGGGTATTCAAAATTAGGTTTTTCTTTTAAGTCTTTTAATTGATTTAACTAATTAGAACTTTTTCTAATTCCATTTCATCCTCTAATTATTTTTTCCAAGCTACCCTACTTAGGTTATCTATAATTAATTTTAAGTAATGCACTTTCTAAAATTTATAAAAAAAATGACTATCGATATTCGTTTCTTATAACTACCTTTAATCGTTTTGAATTTTCAATGAGGGTTATTACATTTTACCCCCCTTCAGAAAAATTTGTCCTCAAATTTTAAATTACTAACCTTATTATTGAAATAACTGTGGATACTTTCATTGCATATCAGCTTCGCTTTCCCTCGTGCATTCCTCAACGCTGTGATTTCTCCATTGCACTTTTACCATAGGAATTTCTTTATTTCTCAGTTTTCTTACTTATTAATCTATTATATTAACTGGTACTTCTTCATATGATAAGTTCTCATCTACTTCAATAACTTGTGGCTGAAACACATGAGATGGATCAAACAAGTACTTCTGAAGCATTGAGATATGAAATACTAGATGAAAATGGCTTAAGCTCGAAGGAAGAGCTAAGCGATAAGATACATTCCCCATTTTATCCAATATCTCGAATGATCCCAAATACCTTGGTGAAAATTTTCCTTTCTTGCCAAACTGCATGACACCTTTCATTGGGGAAATTACATTATCGCCGATAGCTAACTGCACATCTCTTCGCTTAAGATCCGTATAACTCTTTTGCTGACTAAAAGTTGTCTTCATTATTTCTCTAATAATCAACACTTTCTCCATAGTTACTCTGATCAAATATGGGCCTTCGATCTATTTATCCCCAAGTTCCACACAATATATTGGAGATCTGTATTTTCTTCCATATAATGCTTCGTATGGTGCTATACCAATAGTGGAATGATAGCTATTATTGTAAGCAAACTCTACCAAAGGTAGGTACTGGTCCCAACTACCTCCAAAGTCAAGAACACATAAACGAAGCATATCTTCCGGTGATTGAATGGTTCTTTCAGATTGCCCATCAGTTTGAGATTGGAAACAAGTACTGAAATTTAGCTGTGTACCTAAAGCCTCTTAAAACTTCTACCAAAATTGGGATGTGAACTGAGTACCCCGATCCGATAAAATTGACTTTGGTATACCATGCAACCTCATAATCTTATCTACATATAGCTGAGCATACTGAGCTACTGAATAAGTGGATTTAACTTTAAGAAAATGGGCTAACTTCGTAAGCCAGTCCACAATCAATCATATAGAGTCATAACCCCATGAAGTCCTTGGTAATCCAACTACAAAATTCATAATGTTTTGCTCCCATTTCCATTCAGGTAACTCTATCTCCTAAAGTAACCTAGAAGGTTTCTAGTGCTCGTATTTCACTTGCTAATAAGATAGAAAAGTAGATACAAACTTGACTATCTGTTGCTTCATACCCGGCCATCAATAACAGCTCTTCACATCATGATATATTTTGGTTTCCCCTGGATGAACACTGTAAGGTACAAAATGAATATCTTTCAAAATCTTCCTCCTAAGTCCATCAACATCAGGTACACATAACTGTTGCCCATCTTCAATACACCATCATCTATTCGAAACTCAGAAGTCTTCGTAGCTTTCACATCCTCTTTTAACTTGAGTAACTGCGAATCCGTATCCTGTGCGACTCTAATTTCATCAATCTTCTTAGGTCTCATTTGAAACTGTGCAAATAAAGCTCGATAATTAGAAATTTCCAATTGAATTCCCATATCAACTAATTCTTTCATCTCCCTAATTAAGGGCCTCCGATGAATGGAAATATATGATAGACTTCCCATCAACTTTCTACTTAATGCATTAGCTACTACATTTTCCTTCCCAGGATGATAAAGGATCTAACAATCATAATCCTTTACTAATTCTACCCACCATCTCTGCCTCAGATTAAGGTCTTTTCTACTGTAGAATGTATTGGAGACTTTTGTGATCAGTGAATATCTCATATTTTTCATTATAAAGATAATGCCTCCAAATCTTCAAGGCAAAGACTATCGCTGCCATTTCAAGATCATGGGTAGGGTAATTCATTTCATGCCTCTTCAATTGTTTGGATGCATAAGCTATCACTCTCCCATTTTGCATAAGTACACATCCAAGTCCCACCCTTGAAGCATCATAATATACTGCAAATCCACCATATCCATACAGCAAAGCAAGTATTGGAGCATTAGTGAGACATGTTTTAAGTTTATGAAAACTTTCCTTATAAGAGTCATCCCACTGAAATTTAACTTGCTTCCTTGTTAACTTAGTTAATGGCAAGGCTATTTTAGAGAAATCTTTAACAAATCTCCGATAAAAACCTACCATACCAGGAAAACTTCTGACTTCAATCAAACTGGTGGGTCGGGGCTAATCCGCTACCGCTTCAACTTTCTTCAGATATACTTTTATGCCATCTTTAGTAATGACATGCCCCATGAAACATACTTTAGTCAGCTAAAACTCATATTTTGATAGCTTGGCATACAATTTATGTTCCCTCAGTATTTGCAATACAACTCTCAAATGCTCTTCATGCTCCTCTTGACTTCTAGAGTATACAAGTATATTATCTATGAAGACTATGACAAACTTGTCCAGAAAAGGCTTGAATACTCTATTCATCAAATCTATAGGGCTGCAGGTGCATCAGTTAAACTGAATGGTAACACCAAGAATTCATAATGACCATATTAGGTTCTGAAAGCTTTTTTCGACACATCTTCTTTTCTTATCTTCAACTGATGATAACCCGATCTAAGATCAATTTTGGAGAAATGACTGGCTCTTTGTAACTGGTCAAATAAGTCATCTATCCTGGGTAAAGGATATTTATTCTTGACAGTCACCTTATTCAACTGTCTGTAATCAATACACATTTAGAAAGTCCCATCTTTCTTCTTCACAAACAATACTGGAGTTCCCCATGGTGAATTGCTAGGTCTTATAAATCATTTATCAAGCAATTCATGTAGTTGCACTTTCAATTCTTTCAACTCTATAGGAGCCATTCGGTAAGGAGGAATGGATATTGGATTAGTTCCTAGGTACACTTCAATTTCAAACTCTATTTCCCTATCAGGAGGTATTCCTGGTAAATCCTCAGGAAACACATCAGAAAATTCATTTATCATAGAAATTTGTTCAACTCCACTATAATTAACCCGTGTATCAACCATACTGGCCAAGAATACTTAACATCCTTTCCTCAGAAGCCGTCTTGCACCAATAGCAGATATTAGTCTTGTCATTACACTGCCTCTATCACCCTGAAACACAAACTTGTCCTAACCCACAGGTCTAAATTCCACTATTTTTCCCCGATAATCAATCATAGCATAGTAAGTGGACAACCAATCCATTCCTAACACCACAGCAATCTCCAAAACCTACAGTTCAATTAAATCTACTGGGAGTATTCTACCCTCTATTTCAACTGAGCATGAATCATACAAGTATTCTACATTAATGGTTTCACCAAGAGGTATAGAAATCTCTAAGGGTATATTCATCTTTTTCCTACCCTTACCCATTTTTCCAGTAAATACAGATGATATAAACGAGTGCGTAGCCCTCGAGTCAAATAAAACATTTGCTAGCACATTCTGAATTAAAATCATACCTGCCATAGTAGTCTTAGAAGTAAGGGCTTCTTGTTGATTTAGAGCAAACACTATACCCTGTCCTCTGCCAACTGCTAATCGTTGTGAGCCCTGAGTTGAACTCTGGCCTCTGCCTCTGCCTCTAGAGCCTATATTGTTATTCTGACTCCGCTGGACTGTAGGCTGAGATAGTGTAGTGTTGCCTGTTGTCCTTGAGTATGTCACACCCCAACTCCGGTGGTGTGATGGTCTCAGGGCAAGGGTAGGCTTAAGGCCACCATAAACCCATAGAACACATATATCCTGAATCTCATACACAATACATATCCACATCATATGTAGTTATCATCATAAATACTCATTTTTGTGAATTATGTAATCATCATTCATGCATTTCCTTACATCATCATATGATTTCCTATTATTCCTTACCGATCAAAAGATACATCCCACATCAATAAAGATCAAGGATAACTCATAATGTATCAATTCATATATCAAAATAAAATCATCCCCAATATATAACTATAGAGCTCTAAAGTATACTCCTCATACATATAAATACTATAATACAAAATAATATATATAACAAAAGAATTACATAGAGTCTTCTTGGAGGAATAAATCAAGAAACTCTGTCTTCTATGTTAGCTCCTTCTCGAGCTACACTATCACCAGAAATCTACAAAAGAGGAGTGAGCCTTCAACTCAATAAGATATAAACTACACTAATGCTTACAAGTATCACAAAGATATAGAGGATAAGTATGAACTTGAACATATATTCAATGTACTTTTGGAATATCATAAGAAAAGAGATTATCAGAAGCATAGCACAGAGAATCATAATATGAACGATCATGGTTTCTTTAACATGTGAATGCCCATAAAGAATGGCACTACAAAACATATCATGAAATATAACTCAGAATAGATCATAGCATAGCGTATCGGTGCACCTTGTCACCTCAACATCTCCATGTGCTTGCGCAGGGCATATGCCTAGTGTTTTTAGTCCCCAACTATAAGGGACACTACGAAAAATCCTGTTAGTTGGGATCCAGATATGCACATTGGACCAATGAACTAACTCTCATTGGGAGGAGAGTTTTATTTACATATGGGTCATGGATTATATAACTTAGACATATTATCAAGAAACATAGTGGTCACAAGACTATCATATGTCAAGACCCGGTTTCCCGGATCGCGATGGTCCTAGGGTATGGGAGATGCCAATGGTGATCGGCACCCGTAGAACCCAGTATCACATGCATAATCTATAAACCTCAATATATTATTCATTTTAGTTAATTACCATCCATTCTGTTATTCTATCATGCATTCTGTAAAATTTCTGCAATTGGCTGTAACAGTCATATATCATATCATACATCATCATATAACTCATATATACCATCAAGTATCATATGCACAAGTTCATCTCCTAGCTAACCTATACATACCCCATGGAGCAGCTAGATAATGAACACCAAAAATAATACAGAAATATCAGAAATATACATAAGATTGTCTGTAGTAGAAATCCTCGGAAGGTAGATGACAAGATTCTGCAGCCTATTCCTCTCCTGAAATGGGTAAACAATGAAAAAGTGAGTATAGATGCAGTGAATCTATATGCATCAACAATAAAACAGTGGGCATCAATAAAACAATGGTATCAATAGAAAAAATAACAATATGTAGAATAAACATTAGTTACAGTATAGTCAAGGAATACAATATAGTCTCGGTATCATATGGAAAGACAGATAAAGGGATGGACTGTATGAAAAAAAATCATACAATCTCCAGTAATCTGTATGGACCATATAGGTCTCCAATAACATATCTGTATCAGTAAGCATAAGGCTGATCAAACCTTATGGCCATGACCATAACCCCTCTTAGCTAGAGTATTAGTAATACAATGTGCACATCACTGACAGTATTTCCCCACTACCCTATCGGATCGGTAGTTCTGTCATGCCACATAAGGGTCAATATAATAAGGGATACCATTATGCAATAATGGCATCCATCAATCAATCAGTCCAATATCAATCAGTTCAATATCAGTCAATTCAATTATCAATAAGAACAATGGCAATGCTATAGATAATATACAATTAATGATAAATGGTTTGACAATTAAGAAAGATATGAAACAAAAGTTGGTTCGGTGGTAGAAAACGGTAGGTTAATTAGCATGCCAACATCACTGGCGACAATGGCATTCAAATGGTAGTCCTATGGAATATAAACGAATAGGCCAAAGGCAAATGAACTAGGCATTTCATCAAACACATGGTGGGCATACAATAGCATGCCAATAGGTTAGGTTTAGGTGCAAACTTGACTTGTCCAATTCAATCAACACAAAGCTACATTCTCAAAAAATTTATAGGCATCAAAGAAACACAATTAAACAACATTAAAATGGGATCAAATGGCATGGGAATTCAAGCAAAATCAAACAAAAATTCAAAGGGTGAATAGTGCTAGGTGGTTCGGCCAACAATAGGATTTTGCCATAGGTTTCCAATCATAAATTCAAGCAATTAGGCATGTTACTTGATGCAATATAGACTCACCTAATTCTTCAAATTCCTTTGAACAAGCCAATTCCCACTAAAATCACCGAATGACCTATATAAGGCAACCTTGTCAAAACTTCAATTCTACATCAAATAAATCATCAATTAATCACCTATTCACATCCAATTAATATATTCTAATATAAATTAACAAAACCAAACACTAAATCATCAAATCATTTCTTACAACTTCAATCTAAATAGGCAAATTAGGGATTCCTATTAATTAGCATCAATTGATGCAAATTAACTATAAACCCATTCAATTCATCCTAAATAACATCTAAATAGACCATTAAAACCAACAAAATAACTTCTTAGCTCAAATGGGATGATCCACTCGAATTGTTCCCTTCAATCTTCCTTAGAATCCTTAGCTCCTTTCTATAAATTAATGATAGAAATGAAGAGAGATAAGTTGATTTGCTAGTTTTCTATCAATTTTGCTTAAAGATTTTGATGAAAAGATGAAGAATTAATTGGAAGAAGGCAAGAAGTATGATTCGGCCACTTTGAATGAAGAAGAAGAAGATGATTCAAATGGCTAAATGTTGGAATATAAACAAAAATCAATTTGGCAAATTATAACCAAATCCCCAAACTTCCATCCATTACACTTTGGTCCAAAATCTTCTGTAATTTATTCTGTCAATTTCATCAGGAATTGGATTTCAAAGTGACGAGTTAATAGA
Source organism: Aleurites moluccanus (assembly GCA_948193065.1). Lineage (NCBI taxonomy): Eukaryota > Viridiplantae > Streptophyta > Magnoliopsida > Malpighiales > Euphorbiaceae > Aleurites > Aleurites moluccanus. The sequence goes on from CANXYC011829007.1 coordinate 7,722, forward strand.
CTTATTTTAATTTATACTTATTTATAAAAATAGTTCTGGAGTCATTCTATATCCCCGACCGACCAATTTTCACTATTTACCTTAAACTTCTATTTATTTACCATTTTGCCATCAGTTACTTTTTTAGTGTTCCTAAATAATTTTCACTTTTTTATTTTTACCAAAATTACACATAAATTATAGTGATCTTTTATCCCCAGATCAACTTCAGAAATTCTTCTGTTGACCGGACTGCTAATTTCTCGACAGTGTTCCCGACACCGCCGCTTTTCGGAAAAGTAACAAGTTCGCTTTCTAACTGTGTCTCTAAAATTATTTTCCATCATTTCAAGACTAATGAACCACAAACTGAGAATTAATTCATGCATGCGAGTTAAGAATTTATAGGGTATTACATTCTACCCCCTACAAATAAATTCGTCCTCGAATTTAAATAAAACATACCTCACTACTGAAACATGAATGGATATCTGCTCTGCATCTCCTACTCACTCTCCCAAGTGCACTCCTCCATGGACTGATTCCTCTGAAGCACTTTAACCATCGGGATCTCCTTATTCTGAAGTTGTCTAACCTGTCGATCAACAATCTCCACAGGTAGCTTCTCATAAGACAAGTCATCACTGAGATCCACATCCTGAACCTCCAAAATATGTGATGGATCCGATATATACTTCCGCAGCATAAATATATGAAAAACTGGATGTACATGACTCATACTAGGTGGAAGAGCCAATCTATAGGCCGTACTGCCTATCTTCTCAAGTATCTTAAATGGGCCTATAGACCTTGGTGATAACTTACCCCTCTTCCCAAATCTCATTACACCCCTCATCAGTGAGACCTTAAGGAAGACATGATCACCAACTGCAAAACGTACATCCTTCCTCTTCGGATCAGCATAACTTTTCTGCCTACTGAAAGCAATCCTCATCCGCTCTCTGATCATAGGAACCTTTTCCATAGTTTCTCTGATTAATTTTGGTCCCTCTAGCTGCTTCTCTCTCGGCTTCACCCAACACACTGGAGATCTGTATTTTCTACCATATAGTACTTCAAATGGAGCCATACCAATAGAAGAGTGATAACTGTTATTGTAGGAGAACTCAATCAACGGTAGATAATAATCCCAGTTACCTTTGAAATCCAGAACACATAATCTCAACATATCCTCCAAAGTCTGGATCGTCCTCTCCGACTGCCCATCAGTCTTTGGATGGAAAGCAGTACTAAACTGTAACTGGGTACCCATAGCCTCCTGAAACTTCTGCCAAAATTGAGAAGTGAACTGTGTACCCCTGTCTGAAATAATCACCAAAGGAACTCTATGAAGCCGCACAATCTTATCCACATACAACTGTGCGTACTGAGCTGCCGTGTAGCTGGTCTTAACCTCCAGAAAATGAGCAGACTTCGTCAGACGATCAACAATCATCCATATAGAATCATAACCTCTCGAAGTCCTCGGTAGACCAACTATAAAATCCATAGTCACTTGTTCCCATTTCCACTCTAGCTACTCAATCCCTTAAAGTAGCCTTGATGGCTTCTGATGCTCGAACTTAACCTGCTGACAAGCTAAGCATTTGGATACAAATTGAGCTACATCTGTCTTCATCCCTGGCCACCAATAAACCTATCTCAGTTCATGGTATATCTTGGTAATCCCTGGATGTACATTGTATGATGAGTAGTGAGCCTCTCTCATAATCCGATCTCGTAGCCCATCAAAATCTGGTACACAAATATACTTCCCACATCTCAATACCCCATCATCTACTGTGAACTCTATCATCCTCCCACTCTGTACCTCTCCCTTGAGCTTCAGTAGATAAGGATCTTTGTCCTGAGCCACTTTTATATCATCAAGTAACAGTGGCTTCACCCGAAATTGGGCTATCAGAGCCTGGTTCCGATCCTGGGATCCCAACTCCAACTCTACTCCTAAATCTGCCAACTCTCTCATATCTCTGATCAATGGCCTCCTGCCAATCACAATATGAGCTAGACTGCCCATCGATTTCCTACTCAATGCATCAGCCACTACATTGGCCTTCCCTGGGTGATAAAGAATCTTGCAGTCATAATCCTTAAGAAGCTCCACCCATCTGCGCTGCCTAAGATTCAGATCCTTCTACTAAAATATATATTGTAGACTCTTATGTTCAGTATATATCTCACATTTCGATCCATACAAATAATGTCTCCAAATCCTTAAGGCAAACATCACAGCTGCCATCTCTAGATCATGAGTCAGATAATTTGCTTCATGCTTCTTTAACTGACGAGAAGCATAAGTAATTACCCTACCAATCTGCATCAGCACATACCCCAGACCAATCCATGAAGCATCATAATACACTGTGAATTTCTCCCCCTCAACTGGTAATGCCAATTCTAGAGAACTGGTGAGACAATATTTCAAAGTTTGGAAGCTACGATCACACTCATCTGTCTAGACATACCACTCATGTTTCCTCATCAGTCTAGTCAATGGAGCTGTAATCCGGGAGAAATCCTTCACAAACCTCCTATAATATCCAGCCATACCTAGAAAACTACGCACCTCTGAAACAATGGTAGGCTGTGGCCAATTAGCAACTGCCTCAATCTTCTGAGGATCCACCTTAATCCCATCCTTACAAATCACATGTCCCAAAAAACACACTTCAGTCAATTAGAACTGGCACTTAGATAACTTAGCATACAACTGATTCTCCCAAAGTATCTGCAAAACAATCCTCAAATGCTCCATGTGCTCCTCCTCACTCCTGGAATAAATAAGTATGTTATTAATGAATATGATGACAAAATTATCCAAATATGACCTGAACACCCTATTCATAAGATCTATAAAAGCCGCTGGTCAATTGGTCAACCCGAATGGCAACACCAAAAACTCGTAATGTCCATAGCGGGTTCTGAAAGCCATCTTAGGTATATCACTCTGCTTAATCTTTAACTGATGATACCCAGACCTTAGATCTATCTTCGACAAATGTCTAGCTCCCTGTAACTGATCAAATAAATCATCTATCCGAGGCAACAGATACTTATTCTTCATTGTGACTTTGTTCAGCTGTTTGTAGTCTATACACATCCTCAAAGAGCTATCTTTCTTTCTCACAAACAATATAGGTGCACCCCAAGGAGAACTGCTCAGTCTGATGAACCCTCTATCTAATAGCTCCTGTAATTGTATCTTCAATTCCTTCAGTTCAACTGGAGTCATTCTGTATGGTGGAATAGATATCAGGTCTGTGCCTGCATGCACCTCTATCTCAAACTCAATCTCCCTATCAGGGGAAAATCTTGGCAAATCCTTAGGAAATATATCAGGAAACTCTTGAACTACCGATATCTGATCCAACTGTACAGAAGATCTCTGTACATCCACTATATGTGCTAAATAGGCTGAACAGCCTTTCCCAATCATCCTTCTGGCCTGGATAGCAAAAATCAGGTTAACTCGAAACTCCCGAATATCACCCTGAAACTCAAACTCTAGCTGCCCCTCAGGCTGAAATCTAACCCTCTTCCGATAACAATCTATAACTACCCGATGCCTCATCAACCAGTCCATACCTAAAATAACATCTAGCTCTAATATGGGAAACTCAATCAAATCAGTACACAGGATATGATTATCAATCTCAATAATGCAATCAGGGTAGTAATAATCAACATCCACACTATCACCCATAGGAGTAGCAATCATCAATGGCACATCTAATAATATCCTTTCCTTATTCAATTTAGGTGCAAAATATGGTGACACAAAATAATGAGTAGCACCATAATCGAATAAGGCATCATCAATTTCATTCTGAATCAAGATGGTACCTATAACTACATTGTCTGCTCTCTAGGCCTCCTGGGTGTTGACAGCAAACACTCTGCCCTGACCCCTACTAGCTGGAGCCTGACTACCACTGGGGGCCTGTCCTCCCCTACCTCTGCCTCTGGCTGTAGCCTCTCTACCCAGATTTTGACTCATCTGTACCGCTGGCTGTGAGACTATGACAGATGGTTGTTGGTTAGCCCTCAATGGATAACTGTTAGCATAATGGCCCTGCTGGCCACTCCTTAAACAAGCACCAGTCTGTCTCCAACACTCTCCTCTATGTCTCTAACCATAAAACCCACAAGTAGGAATGTTGAGTGCCTGTGTAACTAGCCTCGAAGAACCCTGAGAGTAATTATGTGTTGACTGAACTACTAGCGGTCCCCTACTCTGTAATCTCCTCCTCTGACTACCAGCTGATTATCTCTACTCAAATCGAGGCACTGGCTCTGCCTGCCTAGGTGGTAGCTGCTCTCTCCCCTCCTAATCTGTGATTCGGGACCCATTTTCCTCTTCTGGTCCCTCTTAGCCCTCTCTGTCTTGTATTTCTCCTCTATCTGTGTAGCTTTGTCAATCACTATAGTCAATGAAGTAAACTCGATAGCTAGTAATGCATTATGTAGTGCAACATGCAAACCCCTCCGAAACCTACTGATTATATCAGCCTCTGTCGGTACAATATGAGCAGTATATCTACTCAACCGAATAAACTCCTCGGCATACTCCTCTACAGATCTGTCCCCCTGCTCAAGCTGCTCAAAACGGATCAGATTATGGGTCTTCACCCCCTCAGTGATGAACTCGTCTATAAGACCCTGTCTAAACTCTGCCCATATAGGTGGATGCTCACCATAAAGCCTGGGCTCCATCCATCTTGAAAACCATGTCCATGCCTTACCCTTAAGCAACAGCCCAACCAGCTCAACTGCTCTTAACTCTAAACAAGGTAGTCTCCTCACTACCTTCTCCATCTCCTCCAAGAAATCAACTGGATCAGTACCTCTATCTCCCCTGAATTCAGGTAGGTTTAGCTTCAGAAAGCTAAACATCGATGATACTCCCTCATCAATTACTTCTCAGCCTCCCTGTACAACTGGCTCCCTTTGAGCCCCAACTGGCTGCACAGGAGTCGGTGCCACTGGAACTACCTCGGGTACTACAGGTGGAGGCATTACTACTGGAGTAGGTGGTGGAGGTACCTGTTGTCTCTCCCGCCTCAAATCAGCTAATTCCCAGCGTAATTCCATCATCCCCCTCATCATCTCCACTCTCTAGGGGTCATCACCCCCTCTCTGTATCCTCCGTAGTCCGTTGAAATCTAGACGGACTCTCTGATACTGCAATCTTTCTAACTAGTGACTCATTGGAGGCTACCTCTACCTCACTGGTATCTCTGTCTCTATCATCAGACATCTCTGTAATTTGTCGAGAAAAATGGAAACAGTCTCAGAATATGGTAGAATTGCAGAATAATAACATATAATAGATGATAACAGCGAAGGATGACAAAGGAAATCCTATGCTCCATGGTATACTTAATTCTACCCCATTCTGTACTTAGTCACTATTCCTCTGTAATTCAGTCACTATTCATCTATAACGTAAATTTATAGTCTGTAAACCTAGATGCTCTGATAACACCTCTCTCACGACTCGATTTTTTGGTTTGCGACGGTCATAGGGCACGTGAGATGCCAATGGCGATCGGCACTCGTAGAACCCAGTATCACATGCACAATCTATAAACCTCAATATATTATTCATTTTAGTTAATTACCATCCATTTTGTTATTATGTAAATTTTCTGCAATTGGCTGTAACAATCATATATCATATCATACATCATCATATAACTCATATATACCATTAAGTATCATATACACATGTTCATCTCCTAGCTAACCCATACATACCCCATGGAGCAGCTAGATAATGAACACCAAAAATAATACAGAAATATCAGAAATATACATAAGACTGTCTGTAGCAAAAATCCTCGGAAGGTAGATGACAGAATTCTGCAGCCTATTCCTCTCCTGAAATGGGTAAACAATGAAAAAGTGAGTATAGATGATACTTAGAGAATCTATATGCATCAACAATAAAACAGTGGGCATCAATAAAACAATGGTATCAATAAAACAGATAACAATATATAGAATCAACATTAGGTACAGTATAGCCAAGGAATACAATATAGGCTCGATATCATATGGAAAGACAGATAAAGGGATGGACTGTATGAAAAGAAATCATACAATCTCCAGTAATCCGTATGGACCATATAGGTCTCAAGTAACATATCTATATCAGTAAGCATAAGGCTGATCAAAATTTATGGCCATGACCATAACCCCTCTTAGTTAAGGTATCAGTAGTACAATGTGCACATCGCTGACAGTATTTCCCCACTACCCTATCAGATCGGTAGCTCTGTCAAGCCACATAAGGGTCAATATAACAAGGGATACCATTATGCAACAATGGCATCCATTAATCAATCAGTCCAATATCAATTAGTTCAATATCAGTCAATTCAATTATCAATAAGAACAATGGCAATGCTATAGATAATATACAATTAATGATAAATGGTTTGGCAATTAAGAAAGAAATGGAACAAAAGTTGGTCGGTGGTGAAAGACGGTTGGTCAATTGGCACGCCAACGTCACTGGTGACAATGGCATTCAAATGGTAGGCCTATATAATACAAACCAATAGGCCAAAGGCAAATAAACTAGGCATTTCCTCAAACACATGGTGGGCATACAATGGCAAGCTAATAGGTTAGGTTTAGGTGCAAACTTGACTTGTCCAATTCAATCAACACAAAGCTACATTCTCAAAAAAAAAGTATAGGCATCAAAGAAACACAATTAAACAACATTAAAATGGGATCAAATGGCATGGAAATTCAAGCAAAATCAAACAAAAATTCAAAGGGTGAATAGTGCTAAGTGGTTCGGCCAATAATGGGATTTTACCATAGGTTTCCAATCATTAATTCAAGCAATTAGGCATGTTATTTGATGCAATATAGACTCACCTAATGCTTTAAATTCTTTTGAACAAGCCAATTCCCACTAAAATCACCAAATGGCCTATATAAGGCAACCTTGTCAAAACTTCAATTCTACATCAAATAAATCATCAATTAATCACCTATTCACATCCAATTAATATATTCTAACATAAATTAACAAAATCAAACACTAAATCATCAAATCATTTCTTACAACTTCAATCTAAATAGGCAAATTAGGGATTCCTATTAATTAGCATCAATTGATGCAAATTAACTACAAACCCATTCAATTCAACCTAAATAACATCTAAATAAACCATTAAAACCAACAATCCACCAGAATTGTTTCCTTCAATCTTCCTTGGAATCCTTAGCTCCTTTCAACAAATTAATGATAGAAATGAAGAGAGCTAAGTTGATTTGCTAGTTTTCTATCAATTTTTCTGAAAGATTTTGATGAAAAGATGAAGAATTAATTGGCAGAAGGCAAGAAGTATGGTTCGGCCACTTTGAATGAAGAAGAAGAAGATGATGCAAATGGCTAAGTATTGGAATATAAAGAAAAATCAATTTGGCAAATTACAACTAAATCCCCAAACTTCCAACCGTTACACTTTGGTCCAAAATCTTCTGTAATTTATTTTATCAATTTTATCCGGAATTGGATTTCAAAGTGGGGAGTTAATAGACTTATTTTAATTTATACTTATTTATAAAAATGGTTCTGAAGTCATTTTGTAACCCCGACCGACCAATTTCCACTATTCACCTTAAACTTCTATTTATTTACCATTTTTTCCATTAGTTACTTCTCCAGTGTTCCTAAATGATTTTCACTTCTTTCTTTTTACCAAAATTACACATAAATTATAATGATCTTTTATCCCCAGATCAACTTCAGAAATTCTTCTGTTGACCGGACTGCTAATTTCTCGGCAATATTCCCGACACCGCCGCTTTCCGGAAAAGTAACAAGTTCGCTTTCTAACTATGTCTCTAAAATTATTTCCCATCATTTCAAGACTAATGAACCACAAACTGAGAATTAATTCATGCATATGAGTTAAGAATTTATAGGGTATTTCATCAACATATATTTACATTTAGTTATTCCATCACACAAATAGGTATATAATGATCTTAGTTCAAAAAAACAATAACCAAGTCATTCATGCAATTGGCTTATTTAGAAGGGTCTCAACAATTCATAGTTTACAAATTTCGAATTTATAGGTTTTGGTTCATCAACAATGAATTCAAGAAAGATTTCACCAAATAAGAAAAGAGTGGCATTCACAATTAATGGATAGCAACATATATTAATATAGTTCATACTTACCTCAAGGCTTATCCTTGTATTTCTCTCAATTACTTGTATATTCAATAATCTTCTCTATATTCCTTGAATTCTCCTCTCCTATGTCAAATCCCTAAATACTCATAATTAGGGTTCATGCCCAAAAATATTCATACATGGTAAATTCTTATGATTCTAATCATCTTTTAGAATCCTAATATG
>CANXYC011829027.1:0-13248 GCA_948193065.1 Aleurites moluccanus
TCTATATTTGAACTTATACATTTACACCATTAAACTACATTCAAACCTTACTTCTTCAATTGCATTAGCCTAACACCTTAAACTAACAAAGTCCATATGGTTCCACCTAAATGGAAATCATTCCATTCATCCATTTTTCAATACCAATCAATCAGACAACATTTGTATACATCAAATACATAACATTCATCCATATATACCTATTAAAGATCAAAGTATCATTCATCATCCAAGAACCTCAAGTTTCGGTCCAAACACAACTCCATTCAAATGATTTTATTTCCATAAAATGACCACCAATTCATGTTAAACACATTAAATACACATCATTCAAGCCTTTAAACCTATTAAACATCAAAATACAATACCATTATTCAAGCACCTCACATTCGGCCAAAGTGAAACACCATTCAAATGGATTTGTTTCCATTAATTAACCAATAATTCATGTCATAAACATCAAATACAACTCATTTGAACCAAAAGATTCATCAAAATTATACTTTGATTCATATTTCTTCCTATTAGGATTTCATTCCAACTTTTGATTTTTCTTCCAACCAAAACATGTTTTGAATACTAAATATCACCAAAGAACATCTTAACAACATAATTAAACCAAAAGAATGGTAAAATCAATCACTTACCAAAAGTTCTTCAAAAACTTCAAACTTTGATTCTTTGCTTCTTCTTGTTTTTCCTTAGAATCTAAAGCAATATTTGTGTTTATAATGGTAGAATTAACTAATTTCTATCAAGAAATAAAAGAAAACTACAAGCTTTGGTGAACAACAATGATGGCCGAAACTTGGAGGAAGAAGAAAGAGAAAGTTTGGTTAGTGTTTTGGCTAAGAATGGTGAAGAGGTGACAAAAATCCAACTAAATGTCAAAGGCATGATCAAATACATTAGGCTTATGATAGAAATGGTAAAACCTAGCCATCCAACCATCCATTTCTTTATCATTTCATCCAATGGTTAGATTTAGATAAGCCTAAAATGATACCATAATCTTACATACACCATATAAGTCCATATTTCAAAGGAAAAGACTAAATTGCTCTTAGTTCAAATGAAATCCCTAAATCGAGCAGCTTTGCCTGGGATTATTTTCTACGGGGTTTAATTCTCCAACAAAACTTCAAAAAAATAAAATATCATCATTTTTATGTCCTAATATTCTTTTCTACCTTTAAATATCATGTTAATTTCTATAAAACTCGAAGGGGTGTGAAATGACCATTTTGCCCCCAGTTCACCAAAAATTTTTCCCGATTTCTTCCTAACAGCCTTTAAACCACTTTTACACGTATAATACTTCCTAAAACATGCATATACATTCAATTCAAGCATAAACATGCATTAACACACAACTTTCAAACAAAGAAAGAACCTCATAGGTTTCCCCTTTATGGTTCAAGTTCTAAGTTTTAACTGAAGTGTTACTGCAAGAGCCACCAAATGTATATTTCTTGGTTTTTCTACTGGCACCAAAGGTTTTAAACTTTTTGATTTAGCTTCCAAGAAAATATTTATCTCTAGGGATGTTACTTTCTATGAAAATATATTTCCATTCCAAAATAATACAGATTATTCAATACCTCAACCTATCCTACCACATTTTATGGATACTCCAGCATCTAACCCTCCTCTTACCAATGATAATACACTATTCCCCACTGATATCACCTATGATCCTATTTCTCCAATTCAAACTGAAAATTCTTCCTCAAATCCATCTCAAACTGATAATTCTCTATCCATAATTACTCCCACTTCACAAATTCAACCTCCTATTTGCAAATCAACTAGAGCAGCCCATCCACCAAACTACTTACAGGATTACCATTGCCAATTGATACAAGGCTTCTTCTTCGAAGTCATCACCATCATCTCCCACTGGAAGTACTACTCCTCACCAATTAACATATGTTCTATCTTATTCTAAATTGTCTACCCCCCATTCCATATTCTCCATATCTCTTTTGCAAACTACTGAGCCTAAAACCTACAAAGAAGCAACAAAATATGAATGTTGGCAATAGACAATGCAAACTAAGATGGAAGCCTTAAAAGCTAATGATACTTGGGATATTGTTCCCTTACCAGCTCACAAACAACCCATCGGTTGCAAATGGGTCTTCAAAATCAAACATCGGGTTGATGGTACCATTGAAAGGTATAAGGCCTATTTAGTTGTCAAAGGCTATACACAACAACTGGGTGTTGATTACTTTGAAACATTCTCACCAGTTGCCAAAATGACCACAATTAGAACTTTGTTGGCTGTAGCTGCTGCCAAGCAATGACACTTACAACAGTTGGACATTAACAACACTTTTCTACATGGTGACTTAATAAAAGAAGTTTACATGGAAGTCCCCCCTGGTTTTTCTTCTAAGCAAGCTAATCAAGTGTGCAAATTAAAAAAAATCTTTATGGGCTTAAGCAGGCAAGTCGACAATGGTATACCAAGCTATCAACTGCTCTTTTGGCCTAACAATTTGTTTAGTATGAAGCAGATCATACATTTTTCTATAAAGTAACTAATGATCAGTACATTCCTCTGCTCATTTATATAGATGATGTCATTTTAGCAGGTAATGACATTCAAGCAATTACAAAGATGAAAGAATTTCTTCATAATCAGCTCAAAATAAAGGACCTAGGTCCTCTGAAATTCTTTCTTGGTTTAGAGGTTGCAAGAACTTCCCAAGGAATTAATCTATGCTAGCATAAATATACACTTGAATTCATAGCAGATATTGGCTTTCTAGGCAGCAAGCTTGCTTCCACTCCTATGACAACTACTCGAAAACTTAATGTCACTACTGGTGACCCTTTGCCATTTGTCACTTCCTATCGACGTCTCATAAGCAGATTACTATACCTTATAATAACAAGGCTTGATATTGCCTTTGCTATGCAACAACTCTCTCAATTTATGCAACAACCTATTTTTGTTCATTTGAAGGCCGCACACAGAGAATTGCGCTTTGTTAAAGCAGCACCAAGACAGGGTATTCATTTTTCAGTAACTTCCAATCTCCAACTAAAAGCTTTTTCTTATTCTAATTGGGCCACATATCCAACAAGTCGAAAATCTATTGCTGGGTACTGTATTTTTCTAGATGACTTATTGATTTCGTGGAAATTTAAGAAAAAATCCACAGTTTTGCGTTCCTTCTCAAAAGTGAAATACAGAGCATTAGCTTCTGTCACGTGTGAACTTCAATGGCTTTTGTATTTGCTGGTTAATCTACGAGTGTGTCATTCTCTTCCAGCCTATATTTACTATAATAACTTATCTGCCATTCAAATAGCTGAAAACCTTGTTTTCCATAAACGAACAAAACACATAGAGATCGATTGTCGTGTTGTTAGTCACAAGGTTTCCCATGGCATTGTTTAACTATTTCCAGTATCTTCCTCAGCTCAATTGGCTTATTGCTTCACAAAACCTTTACCTTCTTCATCTTTTAGATAGTTTCTTCTCAAGCTGGACCTCCAAAACATGTTTGCTCTAGCTTGCGGGGGCTATCAGCAGATTGCCAGCTTGGCAATCCTAAACCTGCAACAAACTGTCAGCATAACGATCTTAGTCTTGAAAATCAAGATGCATGATAATAGCACATGTAGAAGTTTGTTAGATTTATTACACAGCTAGATAACAATGTAACAAATTCTTCTTTTAGTTTTTTTTATAAACTGTATAAATATGTATAAACAGTAAATAAAAAAGCAAGTCGTTTTTCTCCAAATATCTGTTTTTGTAAAATAGTCTTTTTGCAAGTTATGAAATAAAGAAGGAGTAATAAAAACCACCTCCCTAAAAAATTAAAGTTAAAGACCATAACTGGCTCAAGTAAAAAATATAAAAGTTAATACATTGTTATTTCCATATAGAGAATATATGCATAAATATAGGGATAACTATGAAATTAGTGTTTAAACTTTGTCAATCTTTCTATTTTAGTATTTGAATTTTATTTTTTATCAATTAAATATTTAGATAAATAATTTTTTAATTCAATATATTTGACTAGAATTTCTTATAAAAAAAATATTAAAATAAACTACTTTGTCCCATCCTTTCACTCTATCCATTTTTAATTATTTTTTATTAAATTTTTTGTATTGGTTTTTTCAAAAATTATCTAATAGTTGATTGAAATTTGTTTTATTTAATAGTTAATATCATATATCATCTTAAAACTAAAAGAGTGTTTTGGTAAATTTGTTATCACACCCCAATTCCAGTGGTGCAACGATCCTAGGGCAAGAGTAGGCTTAAGGCCACCATAAATCTGTAGAACTCACATATCCTAGATCTCATTTACATTACACATTCATAATAAATATAAATATCATTCAATAATCATTTCTATAATCCATTTAAGCATAATTCATATCTTTACTTTTATCATTTCATAATTTAATCTTGTTCCTTACTGATCAAAAGATGTATCCCACATCACTAAGGAACAAGGGTACCCCAAAAGGTAACAATTCATACATCAAAATATTATCATCTTCAATGACTAACTACGGAGCTCTAGAGTATACCCCCAATACATACTGTACCATAATACTATACAATGAATATACATAAATATATCAAAATGATTACAATGGGGCTTCTTGGAAGAATAAGTCAAGAAGCTTGATCTTTTCTACTAGCTCCCTCACGAGCTACACTATCACCTGAAATCCACAGAAGAGGAGTGAGACTTCAACTCAGTAAGATATGAACATGCAGTATGAAAGAAACACACACACACACACACACACACACACATATATATTAATCCAAAGGAAATATCAATTCCAAGAACATGTGTAAGAATCATCATGTGGTTAGGCTTATAAGAAACAGAAGTGCTCACAATCGAATAGCACTATCAAGTAACATGGTAGAACTACTGAGCGCATCAGTAGCCATGCTACCTATCACAACAGAGTGCATCGGTAGTCCTTGCTACCTTATCGCAAACGCATGCTTGTCCAGGCATACGCCTAGAGCTCATAGTCCCCTCTAGGTGGAACACTGATAAAAATCCTATTAGCTAGGTTCCCAAAGTGCATAATGGACCAATGAATTTACTCTCATTGGGAAGAGCGTCCTATTTATAGGGTCATATGGTTACAATCTCATAAGAAACATATTGGTCGCAAGACCATCAACATAAAGCATAATTTCAATCAAGTTTAACAAGTAGAAATCATGTGAACTTGATCCAAGAAGGTTGACCAAATCATTTGTATTATATACATATTTATGGTAATCACATGAAATAATTGGTAAAGTTTCAATTTTAGGATATCATAACAATGTCATTTAATAACCGATAATACTATATCAAATATATATAAGAATCATATGGGTGAACATTGAGGATGCTCGATCATATCATTTCAAAGAAACAAGAAGCAAATGAAATGTTCATATTTACCTCAACACAAATTACTCTTGATTTTCCTTTAACAATTTGCTCAACACAATTCCCCTCAATTTCCTTGATTTTCTCCTCCTAAGACATTTTCTCCAAATATTTAAAATTAGGGTTTTCCTTAATCAATAATACTCAATATTATTTCTTAACATTTAACCATCTTAAAGTTTCTATTTTTAATTCCCAACATCAATTAAATTCATCTCTTAAAGAAAATCTGAAATTTACTTCGAATTTACTGTTCACGTTACTATTTATGACAGTACATAATTTCTGATTTCTCTAATATTAATTATCATTAATAGCTTCATATTGCTGGTAATAAATTCTATATACCCATAATTAATTATTCTAACTACCAGACTTAATTAATCTAAATGAAAGTGAAATTTGAAGAAATTTACCTTATTTCTCCAAAAATTGACTTTCTGAGATAATCTGCTTGAATCTAACAATTTCCACCTTAAAATATGCTAATCTAGAGATTTAATGCATTAATTTTGAATATTAATGCATTAAAAAATAAATGGAACTATTCTGAGAAAATTTGAAAAAGAACGAAGAGAAGAAAAAAGAAAATCGTGCAGAAAAAATCGCTATTGGGCACTTGGTTAAATAGGCCACTACCCCAATTCTCGCTCGCCAGCTCGCCTCGCCAACCTGCCTCAGCAATGCTACCTCGCAATTCCTAGCTCGCAATTCCCACTTCGCCAATCTGCTCCGAAAATGCCACTTCACATAAGCCACTTCGCTAATCCCACTTCGCATATCCAACTCGCATATGCCACCTCGCATATGCTGTCTTGCCAAACTCTCCTCGCGAACTCCTCTTCGCATACACTACCTCGCATATGCCACCTCGGTAATGCCTCTTCGCCAACTCGCTTCGCCTATCTCCCTTTTCTCATATGCCACCTCGGCAATACCTCCTCGCATAATGCCACCTCGCCTATTCCTCTTCGCCAAATCCCTCTTCGCCTAACTCCACTTCACATATGCCTCCTCGCATATGCCTCTTCTCATAATGCTACCTCGCCTTTTCCTCTTCGCCAATTCCTCTTCGCACATTCCACCTAGCATATGCCTCTTCACCAATTGCCACCTTGGCAATCTCACCTCGCCACTTCACTAGCTCGCATTGTCGGCTCGCAAATGCCACCTCGCATTTTGCCGGCTCGCAATAACTAGACTCTGCCCAAACTGAAACCATTCCTCGACAACTTATACTCAACCAGCTCGTAATTGAGCAACAAACATCCAAACTCGCTGATTATTTTTGTCACTTAAAATAAACATGTAGGGGCTCAACAGATCCAACGTTCAAATCACAAAGGCAACTACATAGACCATGGTGACTATCTAAAATTCATCCTGACTTACTGTCCAAAACTCATCTGAACAAACCTGAGAAATTCCACTCTCCACTGAGTTATACATATCCAAATCTCCTGAAATTTTACAGCCAACAACACAACACATAGATGAACATTTCTCATGTTTACACCTTTGGCTCAAACTGCCTCAGTCATTCCCAGAAAATTCAAACATACACAAATTTTCTGCAGAAATACTAAACCAGACAAGTCTTACTTAAGGAGGCATAACTCCTCACACACATAGAATTTTTCCAAATAATTTTACAAAATTGAAGATGAAATATAAATCCACAACTTTTATGTTTTACACTTTACCAAATTATTTCTTTAAAATCATACAATTAGCTTCACAAAATCCTGGAACCAGAAATTTCTGAATTCCTCAAACATTTATATTTCATTTAATTAAATTCCTTAAACATACAATTAATTAAAGTGACAAAAATTGCAGATATTATATTCTTCCCCCCTTAAATAAATTCATCCATGAATTTATAATAACCTGCCTCAAGCCTGAAATAGATGGTGATACTTCTCTTGCATGCTTTGCTCACTTTCCCAAGTGCATTCTTCCAAAGCTTGATTTCTCCATAGGACCTTAACTATTGGTATCTCCTTATTCCTTAGCTTCTTAACCATTCGGTCCACAATGGTAATTGGGGTTTCTTCATACGTCAAATCTGGTTGGAGGTCTACTTCCGGCACTTGCAGCATATGGGAAGGGTCGGATACATATCTACGAAGCATCGACACATGAAATACCGAATGCACCTTCTCCATGCTAGGCGGCAAAGCCAACTTGTATGAAACCTCTCCAACCTTGCTCAGAATCTCAAAAGGTCTAATAAATCGTGGAGACAGCTTGCCTCTCTTACCAAACCATACAACTCCTTTCATTGGAGAGATCTTTAGAAATACAAGATCTCCAATGGAAAACTGAAGATCCTTCCTCTTCGGGTCGGCATAGCTCTTTTGTCGACTAAAAGCTGTCTTTAACCTTTCTCGAATCAATGGAACCTTTTCTGACGTATATCTTATCAACTTCGGTCCTTCGATATGCTTCTCCCCAACTTCATCCTAGCACAAGGGAGATCTGCATCTCCTGCCATACAAAGCTTCATAAGGAGACATCTGAATTGTGGAATGATAGCTGTTGTTGTAGGCAAACTCTATCAATGGCAAGTGAGCATCCCAATTTCCTCCAAAGTCTAGAATGCACATCCTCAACATATCTTCTAGAGTTTGGATGGTCCTCTATAATTACCCATTTATTTGCGGATGGAAGGCTGTGCTGAAATTAAGCTGAGTACCCAGACATTCTTGCAATTTCTGCCAAAATCTCAAGGTAAACTGAGTACCTTTATCTGAGATAATCGAAACTGGAACCCCATGAAGTTTGACAATCTCATCAACATAAATCTGGGCATACTGAGAAGCTCTATAATTCGTCTTAACCGGCAAGAAATGAGCTGACTTGGTTAATCTATCCATAATGACCCATATCGAGTCATAGCCCCTTGAAGTCCTTGGCAAACCAACCACAAAATCCATAGTCACCCTCTCCCATTTCCATTCTGGCAATGGCAACTCTTGGAGTAACCCTGATGGTTTCTGATGCTCGAACTTGACTTGCTGACAAGTTAGACATTTGGCTACATATTCTGCAACATCTCTTTTCATTCCACTCCACCAATATGAATTCTTAATATCATGGTACATTTTCGTTGCACCTGGATGCACATTATACTTAGCATGATGTGCTTCCTTAATAATCATATCTCTCAACCCATCAACTGTTGGAACACATAACCTGCTACCATGTCTCAACATGCCATCAGTCACAGCAAATGCTGGAGCTTTTTCTAACCCTACATCATTTTTTATCTTCACCAACTGAGGGTCTTTGTCTTGAGCTTCTTTAATTTGATCAATGAGAATTAGCTTGACTTGGAAATTTGCCAAAAGCACTCCTGAATCTGACAATTCCAAACTGATTCCCATATCATGCAATCTCTACACTTCCCTCACTAAAGTTCTTCTACTCACTTGAATATGGGATAAACTCTCCAAGGACTTCCTGCTAAGCGCATCAGCTACAACATTAGCTTTCCCTGGATGATACAAGATTTCACAGTCATAATCCTTAAGCAATTCAACCCACCTTCTCTACCTAAGGTTAAGATCTTTCTGCTGAAATATATACTTCAAACTCTTATGATCTGTGAAAATCTCACATTTTTCACCATACAGGTAGTGTCTTCAGATCTTCAATGCAAATACAACTGCAGCCATCTCTAAATCATGGGTTGGATAATTCATCTCATGCTTTCTCAACTACCTAGAAGCAAAAGCTATTACCCTTCCATGCTGCATAAGCACACTACCAAGCCCCACTCTCGATGCATCACAATACACCGTATATCCTCCTTCACCCGATGGCAAATCTAAGACAGGTGCCGTGGTGAGACAAGTCTTTAACTTCTGGAAGCTCTCTTCACATGCATATGACCATAGAAATTTAATTTGTTTCTGGGTAAGCTTACTCAAAGGAGCTGCAATCTTGGAGAAGTCTTGAACAAATCTCTTGTAATAGCCTGCCAAACCCAAGAAACTTCTAACTTTCGAAATATTCGTGGGTCTAAGCCAGCTAAGAATTGCATCAACCTTTCTAGGATCAACTTTAATCCCTTATTTGCTCACTATATGCCCTAGAAAGCCTACACTCTCAAGCCAGAATTCACACTTTGAAAATTTGGCAAACAACTGATGATCTCTCAAAGTCTGCAATATAATTCTAAGGTGTTCCTCATGCTCTTTTTTACTCTTAGAATACACAAGAATGTCATCAATAAACACAATGAAAAACTTGTCCAAGAATGGTCTGAACACCTTATTCATCAAATCCATGAATGCAGCTAGTGCATTAGTTAATCCAAATGGCAACACTAAGAACTCATAGTGTCCATATCTGATCCGGAAAGTCGTCTTCGATACATCCTCATTCCGAATCCTTAACTGATGGTACCCCGACCTCAAGTCTATCTTGGAGAAATGACTTGCACCTTGTAATTGATCAAATAAATCATCTATTCTCGGCAAGGGATACTTATTCTTGATGGTTATCTTGTTGAGCTACCTGTAGTCTATGCATAGCCTCATAGAACCATCCTTCTTTTTCACAAAGAGTACAGGTGCTCCTCATGGTGAACTACTGGGTCTAATGAATCCCTTGTCAAGCAAATCTTGCAATTGGATCTTCAATTCTTTCAACTCAACTGGTGCCATACGGTAGGGAGGAATAGAAATCGGACTTGTGCCAAATAGTAACTCTATACCGAACTCTATCTCTCTATCCGGTGGCAAACTAGGTAATTTTTCAGGAAATACGTCCGGAAACTCATTGACTATAGGAATCTGCTCCATGCTTCTCACTTCCTTGCAAGTATCCCGGACATAAGCCAAATACCCTTGGCAACTCTTTCTTAATAATCTTCTTGCCCCAATGGCAGATATCACATTGTATGGCACTTCGCTCCGCTCCCTTTGAAACTCAAATTCCTCATCCAAAGGTGGCTTAAAGACTAGTTTCTTCCCATTACAATCTATAATGGCATAGTGCTTGGACAACCAATCCATGCCCAAAATCACATCAAACTCCAACACTGGCAATTCAATCAAATCCACATTCAAGCTCTTGCCACCTACTAGCCACATAGGATGGATAGGAGTTTTGGACTTCAATCTCTTCTTCTAAAGGAGTAGATACAACCAACACACTTTCAAGCAATACACAAGGCACATGTAACTTCTTAGCGAAACAGGATGACACAAAAGAATGTGTAGCTCCCGAATCAAACAATACTCTAGCATTCAAGGCTTGGATCGGAAAGATACCTATAACCACTGTGTTGGATGCTTGGGCTTCATGCTGAGCTATAGCAAAAACTCTCCCTCTGCCTCTACCCATAGGAGCTGATCCTGAAGCCTGAGCCACATGCTGACCTGATCCTCTGCCAGTCTCATCAGTCCTACCCAGAATACCTCTGCCCCCTCTTGGCTGCTGACTAGTGCTCTTCTCTCTACTCATCTGAACTGTAGTCTGAAAAGCCTGAGGTCTACCTCCAAAGGGTGGTTGTGGACAATTCTTGAGGAAATGACCTTGTTGTCCACATCTGAAACATGCTCCTGATGCATAATGACAAGGACCATTATGAAATTTGTCACATGAAGGGCATAAAGGTTTAGGAGTCCTGGGTGATGCAAAGCTAGCTGACCCATGACTCATCTGAGAAGTAGGTCCAGGAGTAGTCTGACTCTGCTGTAGTCTCCCTGAAGGTCCTCTATACCCACTCCTAGAAGCTGACTGATGGGCCACTAACATAGTCTTCATCCCACTATCTGGTTTGGAAGAACTATCAGCCTTGAAATTCTTCTTTTCAACCCTTTCTGATCTGGCTTCCATCTTCTTATTTTCAATTATCCTAGCCTTGTCCACCAGCTTAGAATAGGAATCAAATTCAAAGGCAGCTAGGAGTTTAAACAATGGAGCCACTAGTCCTCTGTGGAACTGTTGAATCCGTGTCGCTTCTATAGGCACCAATGTAGGAGCAAATTTACTAAGCTGGCTGAAGTTCCTGGCATACTCTGAAACACTCATGCCAGGGGTCTGAACCAATCTCTCAAACTCCAAGGACTTAGATTCCCTCACGCTCTCAGGAAGAAATTCATTTAATACTAACTCCTTGAATCTTTCCTATGATAGCTCTTCATTTTCCCAAAGCATATCAGAAATGCTTCTCTTGAACCAATCCTTAGCCTCAGTCTTTATCAAATACCCCACAAACTCTATAGCCCTTCTGTCAGGAATCCGTAGAATCTGCGCCTTTTCTTCAATTTCCTCTAGGAAATCTGTAGGATCCATTTCCCCTTTATATTCTGAGGGCTTAAGCTTTAGAAATCTTTCAAATGATACCTCTTCCTCTTGACACACTACAGATGGTGGAACTACTGGAGGAACAAGGATTTCTAGAACCTGAACTGGAGGTACCTGTTGCTGCCTTTGCTGAGTAATGAACTCAGCCATCATCGCATAATTCTTTTGCAGCTAATCTAACTGCTGAGCCATATGAGCCACATCCACTAGCGGCACGGGAAGGACCTCATCTCCTCCATTACCATATACAGAACCCTCTTCAGAAGGTAGATCCCGCCTAGGACGGCCTCGACCTCATCCTCTACCCTGACACGGAGGCATCTCAATACTGATAAGAAGAACAAACATTATCAGACTCACTACGCATACTTAACGCAGATATATAATCCAAAGGAAAATACAATTGAACGAGACACGAATCCTATGCTCCGTAGTTATCTTAATCAACACTTATACTAGTGTTCATGCATCTCTTTCTATCTTCTATGCTAAAGATTATAAACCTATAGCTCTGATACCACCTCTGTCACACCACAACTCTAGTGGTGCGACAGTCCTAGGGTAAGGGTAGGCTTAAGGCCACCATAAACTCATAGAACTCACATATCCTGGATCTCATTTACATTACACATTCATAATAAATATAGATATCATTCAATAATCATTTCTATAATCCATTTAAGCATAATTCATATCTTTACTGTTATCATTTCATAATTTCCTCTTGTTCCTTACTGATCAAAAGATGTATCCCACATCACTAAGGAACAAGGATACCCTAAAAGGTAACAATTCATACATCAAAATATTATCATCTCCAATGACCAACTACGGAGCTCTAGAGTATACCCCCAATACATACTGTACTATAATATTATACAATGAATATACATAAATATATCAAAATGATTATAATGGGGCTTCTTGGAAGAATAAGTCAAGAAGCTTAATCTTCTCTACTAGCTTCCTCACGAGCTACACTATCACCTGAAATCCACAGAAGAGGAGTGAGCTTTCAACTCAGTAAGATATGAACATGAAGTATGAAAGAAACATATATATATATATATATATATTAATCCAAATGAAATATCAATTCCAAGAACATGGGTAAAAATCATCATGTGGTTAGGCTTACAAGAAACAGAAGTGCTCACAATCAAATAGCACTATCAAGTAACATGGTAGAACTACAAAGTGCAACAGTAGCCATGCTACCTATCACAACAGAGCGCATCGGTAGTCCTTGCTACCTTATCGCAAACGCATACTTGGCCAGGCAAACGCCTAGAGCTCATGGTCCCCTCTAGGTGGAACACTGATAAAAACCCTATCAGCTAGGTTCCCAAAGTGCATGATGGACCAATGAATTTACTCTCATTGGGAAGAGCGTTCTATCCATAGGGTCATATGGTTTCAATCTCATAAGAAACATATTGGTCGTAAGACCATCAACATAAAGCATAATTTCAATCAAGTTTAACAA
>CANXYC011829070.1:0-11567 GCA_948193065.1 Aleurites moluccanus
TATGATTAAGGTATAATAGCTTAAATGGTTGGAATGTATAAGGTTAAATGTAGGAAGAATGAATGGTATAAGTGATTTAAGGCATAATTGGGAAATTGTATAGGTTTGGTATGAATTATTGAGCTAAGTGTTTGGAAGTTCGTAACTTAGCATAATATTGATGAATATGAGTAATGTGAATGATTTGTGTTGATGGAATTGCATTTAGTGCATAAAAGGTATGAAATGTGTTAAAGGATTAATATAGGACCTTTGATGTGCTTAATGCGTATGTTTATGTGTTTATATACTTAAATATGTATGTTGATATGATTTTTGATAGATATGTGTCTTATAAGGCAAATTTGAATGTTATAGGAGAATCGTCCCAGTTTAGGGCTACGGAAGGGGAGTCCCGGGATAACTAGGCCGCTAGGAGTGATTTTGTGGAGTTTGTGAATAAGGTGAGTCTATATATATGTTTAATGCATAAACATTCAGAAGTCATGCATTTATGCATATGAAATGATAAACTTGCTTGAAAACTATTCATGATCCACATTTAGGCAAATTTGCCAATTTGACCTAAAATGGAGCCACCAAAATACCTAATTTTGGCATAAACTTTGGTTGGCTATAAATTATAATCTAAAAGGCTTTTTGACCTGAAACCAAGCCCAATCATCTTTTATATATATGTACTTGATATTGGTATATAGAAATTGCTATGCATATATTGAATTCCAGGCAAACCAAAAAGTGCCTGAAAAATGAAAACGGACCCGTAATTTGGGAGCCAGTTGCGGCAGCGCAAACTGGGATCCAGCGGGCAAAAATATGAAAATGTGCCAAACCCTTTCTTTATGTCTATTATTGATATAAATCATCATATAAGTCCTATTTGAGAATTAATTTAATATTTATGCCATATGAGACTTTTGCATATAATATGCTATAATAGGACTACTTCGATGGTGTAGAAATAAACCATCGGCTGTGATCACAGATTTATATTATGGCCTCTACTAGGGAGGGTAAGAATAATCCCTATGCCATGTTTGATTAGGGGAGATGTGATGAAATGAAGTTACAGTATGATATATGACATATTACAGGCATCTTGTTATATTATATGCATTATGATCCATGCAACATACTTTATTATGCTATCACCAGCTTTTATATTTACTGATCATTAATGGATAGATGTGACTGTCATGAATATTGTTGCATACTCATATATATAGAATGACTCACTGAGTATATTGTTATACTCACCCATTTCAGTGATTCTATGATTTCAGGACCTCAGTGAGGCAGTTATCCATTGGCTATTCCATCTCCAGCCTTATATCAGATGTACGTATTGAGGTCACTCCTATGTATAGAGTTCCTTGGTATATAGTGTATAGAGGTTTGAGTTGACTTAAGTAAAATGTTAAAATAATCAAATGATAAAATGATATGATATGGATATGTATATATTTTACATATATATGATATATGAGCTTGAGATGATATGTTTATGATATATGATGTGAATGAAAATATTGAAGTGTATTTTGAGTTGCAATTGATAAATGGAGGATATAAGGGGATGTATGTAATATTGGGAGTGCTTATTCTTATATTTTGCGGATAGCTTACGTCAGAGTTACAAAGGAAACTCTGTCAGTTTTTCTGCATGAATAATATGATGTTTTTAAAAAAAAAAAAATTATCACCTAAAATATATCACAGGTTAAGTTATGAATGTGAAAGTTTGAGCATGGGTTCTTCGAGGTACTGGTGGCTTAGGCATTACCCATACCCTAGAACCGTCATAGTCTAAAGTTAGGCTATGACAAAGACAATGAATTATGATATATCATACCTGAGGTTCAGAATTATATCAGAGGTTCAAAGTGCTGTCTTTATCCATATAGATAACAAACAGAGTTCATATTACAAATATCAGAATATATAATCAAAAGTCATATACATATTAGAATCAGAATCAAAGATCAGAATACTGAGTT
Organism: Aleurites moluccanus; assembly: GCA_948193065.1. Taxonomy (NCBI): domain Eukaryota; kingdom Viridiplantae; phylum Streptophyta; class Magnoliopsida; order Malpighiales; family Euphorbiaceae; genus Aleurites; species Aleurites moluccanus. The sequence continues at coordinate 1,998 of CANXYC011829070.1, forward strand.
CAGAAATCAGAGGTCAGAAGTGCCTATAAGAAATGGCACATCACATATACATATATATATGTAAGGTAAGCAATATAGATGTCAGAACAATAGAGAAATAGAATAGGAGTCTAATGACATGCATAAACATAATATGAGTACTATGATTTTCATACATAATACATATGCATGTGCTAACACACGCCTAGAGAAATTTTGTCCCTTCTAGGAAGAACCCTGATACTTTGACTTTATCAATCAAGTCACTGGTGCATACAGTCCTATGATATGTCCCTCATAGAAAAGGCGTTTTGACAATAACATCTACTTGGTTCAGAATACAAATGTTTGTAACAAAGGTTTTTATAATCAAAGAACATTTCAGAATAATTGGTTTATACTAACAATACCAACTTAACAATTGTATAGATATGCTCAGAATGAGTATTAACGAAAGAATCATATATATATATATATGAATACATACAAAACACATATGCATAACTCACCTTTACAAAACAATAATCCAAACCGAAGCTCAAAACCTTCTCTCAAGCTCCAAATCAACTCAACAACACCATAATTCTCCAAGCCTTACACATTTCAACAAATCACAATTTAGGGTTTTCCTTTTCCAACATTATCCATATCACATTCTTGTAATTAGAGACTCTCTAAAACTTTCTTAGATAGTTCTTAAACTTAATTTAACCATTCTCAAAGAAAATTATGGAAGAATATAAGAATTGATACTATTCATATTACTATTCACCATTTGCCCTAATTATTCCAACAACCAAAATCTATAGCCATAAATGCATTTAATATTCTCTCCAAAACTCATATATAACTATTCTAATAGCCTATAACCTCAAATCATAACAAAAATCAAGTTCTAGAGAAAATACCTATTTTTCCTCAAATGGAGATTTTTGAAGAAATCTTGAACTTGAAATGATTTAATGGTCTTTTATAGTGTTGGCCGTCCAAAATGAATCATTAATGTGAGTATTAATACCTTAGAAATACAGATGAAACAAATTTAGGGTTTGGTGATTGAAAATAAAGAAGAGAGAGAAAATGGTTTAATTCTCAAATGGTTGACAAATGAGCTGATATATATAGAACCCGACACTTCCCGCCTATGAAAGAAGGATTCACTCCCATGAATGTTGACCTTTTATACTCATGAAAGCAATCTGATGAAATTCAGAATTTAGATAGAAAATTTTTATACACCTGTGATCATATGGCTCACGTTAGTGAAGACTGTCTCATGCCCGTAAAGATATGCTTTATGCCCGTGGAGATGGATTACGAGGCATTTCTCAAACTTTCTTGAATCTAACTTAACCAAAACTCTTCCAAACATATCTTAACATATAAAACTCTCTCTAAGAGCCATCTATATCCAACATATAACTCTTTAACATACAATACTAATAGAAAATAAGGTAGAAGAGCATAGAATCTGAATATATCACAGTATAGACAAATTCATTCAGAATTAACTAAATAGAGTACAAATCATAAGCAATATAGATAGAGGGTATTATAGTCCTGATCCTTTTTTGGGAATCTTTTCTTACTGTTGTTTATACCATCAATTAAGTTCTTATCTTCACTATTAGTAATATCTCTCCTTATGAACGTTTATATGGTCAACATCTGATTATCACTCTCTTTATGTATTTGGTAGTGCATGTTTTATTCTTCTTCAGCCTCATGAATACACAAAACTAGAACCTAGAGCTAGATTATGTTGTTTCTTAAGATATGGTATTCAATATAAGGGTTATCGGTGTTGGGATCCACTGTCTCAGCGTCTTTGGATTTATCATCCTGTTAAGTTTTAGGAGTATAAAGTATTTTCTACTCTTTCATCCTTTAAGGTGTCATCTGTTCCTTCCTCCTTTCTAACATATCCTTCTATTCTTTTCCCTAATGACTAATTTACAGGACATCCTAGCTCAAACAATGTTGATCCACCTTTTCCAGCTCCTGATGATTCTTCATTGTCTTTGGATCCTGTTGATTCTTTATCATTATATGTTCCTTCATCTTCTCTTTGTTCTTCTTCTCTTCTTCATACTACTCATGTACAACAACCCAATATTACTCTATGTGATTATTATTGTTATTCTGCTATTATTTTTTTTGTATAAACCTCACATCTATAATGAGGCTAGTATTGACCCTCTTTGACAAAAAGTTATGGTGGAAGAACTCCAAGCTCTTACAAGTACTAGCTCAAATTTGGAATTTGATAGTTTACCTCTAGAGAAGTCTATTATTAGTTGCAAATGGATCTACAAAATTAAGATTCAGGTAGAAGGTTCAGTGAAACTTTACAAGGCTAAGATTGTCTCTAAAGGTTTTATATAGGAGTGTGAGATTAATTATGAAGAAACTTTTGTTCTTGCGACTCATATCACTTATATTTGCAGTATTCTCTCTATTATTGTTATCAAACATTGGCAATTATTTCAAATGGATGTAAAGAACACCTTTCTTAATGGTGATCTCTATGAAGAAGTATATATGCTAGCTCCTTAGGGTTAATGATCATCCTCCTCATAAGGTTTGTAACCTTCGAAAAGCTCTATGGCTTAAAACAAGCTCCTCTAGCTTGGTTGGCTAATTTTAGTTCTATTATTGGTCAAATTGATTTTTAATCCAATTCTTATGATCATGCCTTGTTCTTTCAATAAACTAATAGAGGATGCATTATATTACTCCTTTATATGAATGATATGATAATAATTGGTAATAATTTGCAAAGGCATCAGTGATCTTAAGTTGTTTCTTGGCAGAAAGTTTGAAATCAAACCTTGGCCATCTTAGCTACTTTCTTAGTCTTAAGGTACAATATGACTTAACAAGCTATTTTTTGTCTCAAGCAAAATACTCTATATATCTTATTTCTCGTGCTAGTCTCACAGATGAAAAAGTAGCTAGTACTCCAACTGAAGCATATACTCATTTTTCTACTACTAATGGCATTGCATTGGTGATGACACTATTTATCGTTAGTTAGTAGGGTAGCTTTGTATATCTCACTATTATTCAGATATTGCTTATACAATTCATATTATAAGTCAGTTTATGTTTGCTCATTGTATAATTCACTTTGCCACCATCATTTGTATTCTTCACTATGTAAAAGGTACTTTGTTTTGTGGTTTACATTTTTCTAGTCAATTTGAAGCCTGTTTTGATGCTGATTAGGTTATGGATCCCACTGATCGATGTTCTATCACTGCTTACTATTTCTTTCTTGGTGACTTTCTCATCTCCTAAAGAAGTAAAAAATTTGTAGTATCCTGGTCTAGTACTAAAGTCGAGTACCGAGCTCTTGCTGACACTACTTTTGAACTAATATGGCTTCACTAGCTGCTTCATGATATAGGTATTCAACCTTTATCTTCTACCTCCTTACATTGTGATAATCATAATGCTATCCTATTTGCTTATAATGATGTGTTTCATGAGTGTACCAAACACATTAAGAATGATTTTCATTTTGTGTGGTATATTGTTCTCCAAAATACTATAAAGCTTATTTCATTTTTTTTCTCTTAATCAAGCTGCTGACATGTTCACTAAAACACATCCGCCTCAATGCTTATGTGATATTGTTAGCAAACTTCAAATGTCTATTTCCTTACCACCTTTAGTTTGAGAAGGGATGTTAATGTAAATTAGGAATGTTAATATATATGGTAGTTAGCTTAATTACAAATTGATGATACCCTAGAATCTCTCTTTCTTTCCTGTTGACCCTTTGATGATGGTTTACAAACTCTTAATTAATTATACATATTATTTATTTCGTCTTATACTTGTTTAAACTAACTTTGTCATATTAAAGAATATATTTTTGCAAGTTGCTTGTGTCTACTTTAGGTTATATTCTGTAGGAACATGTAACGACCATTACAAGCACTTAACGACCATTAAAGAAATATGCTCAAAATGAATTAAAGACACAAAAGCAATTTTAACGACTGTTACCTATTAGAATGCCCATTACTGATGTGTAACTACCTTTATGCCTTGGTAAAGCCGTTACCAGAAAATTGCTCAAAATTGATCAAGAGACATATAAGCGATCTTAACTCTCATTACAAAGAGTAACACCCTTTACAGATTGGAACGTCTGTTACCATATCATAACACTCATTACAGAAGATTGGCTGAAATTTAAAAAAGATACAGTTGAGCATGGTGTTCAACCATTATATTTCTTCATGCCTATTAGGGACTTATATGGAATGATTGTTAAAGCATGATAACACCCGTTATGGGTGGTTGGGCTATAACATCATATGAAATTGTTAAAATTTATAGCAGTTGGAAGCAAATTTCAAAGTCTAATTTATAATATATGCACCCCAAGCAGTCATAATTAATTACAGGGCATTGAAGACTATAAATAGGTGATATTTTGAAGTTAGAACAAGTTTTGAAAAGCTAAGAAATCAACTATTCTATTGTGATTGCTATATTTTCCCACTTCTTTGTATTTTGAACTCATTGTGCTTATCACTTGTATTTTTAGTGTTCAATCTAGCTTGTACTAACAAGAGATAATTATGCTAAACTTTGTAATCATCTAAAAACATTGTAAAGTCTTAAGATAAACTTAAAACTTCTTAAGTCTTTGTGGAGAAAGACTTCCTGCTATAAGAAAAGGGCAAAATCCGGATGAAACTATTGTAAAGAGTTGGGTTGTAAACCCTTGATAGTGAAACCTCCATATCAGGTAGATATTGAGAGAAGCAGATGTAGGAAAGGGTTAAGCTCTGAACTACTATAAATTGGCTAGACAATCTCTAACTCTATCTCCTTTATTATATTGCTTGCATTTATATTGGTTGATTTTATATTATGGTTTGATTTTGCATATAATTTTCAAAATTCCTATTTTTTCCCTCTAGGAATATTGCCATAGTGGGATAATAATTGGAATCAGAGCTTGTGCTTTATTTTATACAAAATCTCATGATTTTTAGAGCTTATGATCTATTTTTATGGCAAGAACTTCCACTTCTACTTCCCATTTTTTTTTAAGAACAATACTCAACAGGACCACTACTATTTCGTGCAATCAATTATAATCAATAGAAGGTTAGAATGAGAGTTCACATATATTTCAAAAGATGTGAGCTTTGGAAAGTGATAGAAAAAGGACCATATGTACCTATAGTGGAGAACACTTCTACTCCAAAAGAGTATACAACTTATATGGTTGAAGATAAATGAAAAATAGCAAATAACTTTAAAGTTATGGATCTTTTATTTGGTTTCCTAGATGCCACCGACTTTAATTTTATATCAGCGTGTGATTCTGGAAAATAAATTTGGGATGTGCTAAAAGTAATTCATGAAGTCATAAATCAAGTTAAAGACACAAAAATAAATATGTATATGTCTAGCTTTAAATTTTCACTATGAAGAAAGAAAAAACAATTAGCGAAATTTATAAAAAATTTACTAATATAATGAATGACTTGAAAAGGCTTGACAAAGTATTTACTCAAAAGTAGCTTATTACAAAGCTTTTGAGACCATTACCGGTAAAATTTGATGCCAAGGTTGATGCCGTTGAAGAATCAAAGAATCTAAGTTCTTTAACTATTGAAGATTTGATTGGAAATCTTATGACTTTTGAGTTAAAGCTTAATAGTAGAGAAGCTACAAGAGAGAAGGAAGAAGAAAAGTCTTCCAAGAAAGAAAAATGAATCGCTTTGAAAGCAATTATTGAGAAGAATGATGAGTCTTTTAGTGAGGAAGAGAAAGATGATGAAATTGCTCTTCTTACTAGAAAATTTGGCAAATTCTTGTTAAGAGACAAATTCAAGAGGAGAAATTTTGAAGACAAAAAGAAGATAAAAGACATGAAAAATGAGATCATATGCTTTGAATATAAGAAGCCCAGACATATGAAGATGGATTGTCCAAATACCAAACACAAAAAATGAAATGAGAAGAAAGATACGAGATTCAAAAATAAGAACAAAGCCTATGCAGCTTAGAGTAGAAGTGATACTTCAAGTGATAATAAATCCTCCGAAGAAGAAGAAAAGGAGAAAGTAAACCTATGTCTCATGGTAGTAGAAAATGAAAAGACAATGGATGAAGACCTACTTGAGGTAAGTTTTAAACCTTATACTCTTTTTGAATTAGAATGTGCATTTAATGAGTTAATGGAAAACTTTTTGAATGCTTCAAAAGAAAAAAAAAATTAAAGAAAAACTTGTGTAAGTTGAAACTTGAGCTTGATGAAAGTTTGTAAAAAGAAAATTCAAATGTTGATGTTGAAAAAGACTTATTCTCAACTCAAATTTTAAACTTAAAAAATTATTTTGCAAACCTTTTATATGAAAATGAAATTGTTAAGAGTGAGCTCAAACATTCAAATGAGCTTCTAAACAAATCACTCAAGGAAGCAAAACTCTTAAATATATCATTGCTTCATAAAGAGCAATTTTTATAAAGCGAAATTAGGATATCATACAAATTTAAAAGTTAAGAAAGTTAACTCTTCCTTTGAAAAGAAAACGGTGAATTCTAAAAGAATGATGATATGCAACCATCGCAAATATTTCGGTCATACCATACAAAGATGTCCTATTAAATAGAAGAGACCTTATATCATCAAAAGAATGTGGATTCTAAAAGAATCAATTCAAATTGATGAAAACGTAATGATTCTTAAGTATGCTAACATGTATGGACCCAAAGGAATTTGGGTCCTAAAGAAGGGATAAATTGTGCTAGTTTTTATAGATTCAAAAGAAAAATAAGATCAATTGGATTATGGATAGTAGTTGCTCAAAGCACATGACTAAAGATAATTAAAATTTTTAAAGCTTAAAACCAAAAGTAGAAATGTGAGCTTTGGTGACAATTCCAAAGGCAAAGTAATTGGAATATGCTTTATTGGTAATGGTGATGTATCTATTTCCAAAGTTCTTTTTGTTGATAAACTCAAACATAATTTTCTTAACATTAGTCAACTTTGTGATGTTGGTTATAGAGTCATCTTTAAATTATCTGCATAGGAAGTGGTAGACATCAAAACTAACAAGATTGCTTTCATAGTCTATCGCAAAGGATACATCTATATTGTGGACCTAAATAATGTATCAATTAAAAATCTTTGCTTATTTTCTTCAAAAGATGAGGATCCATCCTTACGGCATAGGAAACTTGGCCATACAAGCATGGATGTTATCTTAAAACTTTTTTAAAAGATTTAGTAAATTGTTTACCTAAGCTAATCTTCAAAAATGAAAATATTTGTGATACATTTGCTAAAGGCAAACACTCTAGAAGTTCTTTTAAATCTAAAAATGTTATTTCAACTTCTATACCTCTTCAAGTTTTGCATATTGATTTATTTGGTCCAACAAGAACCATAAGCCTTGGTGGAAAGTATTATTGTCTTGTTGTGGTTAATGACTATTCAAGATTTATATAGGTGTTATCTCTTACACACAAACATGATACATTTCATTCATTTATTCCTCTCATAAAATCTTTATAAAATCAAATGAGATATGTTATTTATAGCATTATAAGTGATCATAAAAAAGAATTTGAAAATTCAGATTTTAAAGTGTATTTCAAAAAGCATGGCATATCTCATAATTTTTCGACACCTAGAACTCCTCAATAAATTGGTATTGTATTAAAGAAAAATAGGTCGCTTATTGAAATGGCAAGAATCATGTTTTATGAGAATAATTTGCCTAAATACTTTTGGACCGAAGCAGTTAATACCTTTTGCTACATTCTTAATAAAGCAATAATTATGTCTATCCTTAGAAAGACTCCATATGAACTATGGAAAGGAAGAAAGCTTGATATTGCATATTTCATCCTTTTGGTTGCAAATATTATGTGTTAAATAATGGTAAATATAACCTTGATAAATTTGATGTCAAATCGAATGAAGCTATTTTTATTAGTTACTTCTTAAATGCCAAAGCTTATAGGGTCTTCAATAAAATAATATTCTTAGTTGAAGGATTCATTCATGTTATATTTGATGATGTTTCTTTTAAGAATATTGATAGGGATGATCATGATAAGACCATTGAAGATATGATGGGTAATCTAACCTTGAAAGAACAAGAAGAAAATTTCATGGACTTTGGCAAATATGATAAAGAAGATGAAGAATCTACACAACCTATTCATCAATATCAAGAGCCTAATCATCCAATAGTTAGGAATGAGGTTAAAAATACTTTAATCATTGGTGATCCAAATCTAGGAGTGAGAACATGATCAAAAGTCCACAACACTTGTGAATATGTTGTATTTCTTTCATAAGTTGAGCGAAAAACACGTAAAAGATACTTTTGAAGATGACTATTGAATCATGACAATACAAGAAGAGCTAAATCAATTGGAAATAAGTCAAGTGTGGACATTAGTTCCAAGACTAGAAAATCATCCAACAATTGGAACAAAATGGATTTTTCACAACAAATTAGATGAATCTGAAATTGTGTGAAGAAACAAAGCAAGACTAGTTGATCAAAGTTTCTTTCAAGAAGAAGGTATTGATTATGATGAAACTTATGCTCCTTTAGCTAAATTAAAAGCAATTAGAATGTTACTTGCTTATGTATGTTTTAAAAATTTTAAACTTTATCAAATGGATGTCAAAAGTGCTTTTCTAAATGTTTTTATACAAGAAGAAGTTTATGTTGAACAACCTTCCAATTTTGAAAATGAAAAATATTCAAATCATGTGTTTAAACTCATAAAAGCTTTATATGGTTCAAAGAAAGCTCCAAAAGCTTGATATGAGAGGTTGAGTAATTTTCTTCTTGAAAATGATTTTTCAAAAAGAAAAATTGATATCACACTTTTTATTAAGTATGATAAGAAAGACATTTTAGTTGTGCAAATCTATATTATATTTGGTACTACTAATGAATTGCTTTGTAAGAATTTTTTTAAGTCTATGCAAGGAAAATTTGAAATGAGTATGATGGGAGAGCTAAATTTCTTCTTGGGATTGCAAATCAAGCAATTAGAGCATCGAACATTCATCAACCAATCCAAATACACTAAGGATTTATTGAGAAGATTTGGAATGGTTAAAACCAAGCTTTAACCTGCTCCAATGAGTACTTCAATCAAGATAGAGGTTAATGAAAAAGGTAGAAATGTAGATTTTAAACTTTATAGGAGTATGATAGGACCTTTACTCAATTTGACTGCATCTAGATCAGATATATTGTTTAGTGTTGCATGTGTGCATGTTTCCAATCTAATCATAAAGAATCCCATATGGTCGGAGTCAAAAGAATTACGAGATACCTTATGGAAACTGTCACGCCCCAACTCTAGTGGTGCAACGGTCCTAGGGCAAGGGTAGGCTTAAGGTCACCGCAAACCCGTAGAACTCACATATCATAAATCTCATACACAATTATATCAATTACAACATCATATATTATCATACCATAATCATTCTATACATTCAATTAAACATCAATCATATCTTTACCATTATCATTTCATAGCTTTCTCTTGTTCCTTAATGATCAAAAGATGCATCTCACATCA